>JAJOZX010009682.1:0-10000 GCA_023014485.1 Bathynomus jamesi | reverse complement strand
AAGGAAAAGGAAACACAAAGTCCGAGCGCTCGGACTTTGTGTTTCCTTTTCCTTGTGGTTGTTTGCTTATATATATATATATATATATATATATTAAAAATTATTTCACGAAAGTGACACGTGAAAAGTATTTATGATGAATAAAACCACGAAGGAAAAAAGAAACACAAGGGGGTGCTCAAGCGCTTTCGTCTAATGACATCCTCAGAACACTGGAGTGAAAGGACAGATCAAGGCAAATATAGGTTACAAAAATAAACATACATACATACATATTCATATATATATATATATATATATATATATATATATACAGGGTGGGCGGAAAGTAGCTCCCTATTTTGGATTAGTAAAAAAATACGTATATTATCCATTTATTTCAGAAGAAATAATATGAAAAGGTAGGCATACATGGTAGGTTTTCTCTAAAATTCAATGTGGGCTCCAACTCTTTCCACCAGCTTCTGGAGCCGCCCAGGAATGGCGTCCACTGACTTTAGCAGGAACTCCGGCGGGATGGAGGACATGACTTCCCGAATTCGGTACACCATGAATGCTGAGCGGTACCTTGCTATGTTGCGAAACGAGGTCTGGCCGGTTGTCAGCACATGGGAGAACATCGACGATCTGATATTTATGCAAGATGGCGCCCCTCCGCACTTCGCTCTTGTTGTCCGTGAGTGGCTGGATGCCCACTTCCCTGGGCGTTGGATGGGTCGTCGTGGTCCACATCAATGGCCAGCCAGGAGCCCCGACTTGACACCGGCGACTTCTTTCTTTGGGGTGGGTAAAGGAAAAAGTCTACCGCACCAAACGAGGACATTGGAAGAACTGGAGGACCGAATTCGGGAAGTCATGTCCTCCATCCCGCCGGAGTTCCTGCTAAAGTCAGTGGACGCCATTCCTGGGCGGCTCCAGAAGCTGGTGGAAAGAGTTGGAGCCCACATTGAATTTTAGAGAAAACCTACCATGCATGCCTACCTTTTCATAGTATTTCTTCTGAAATAAATGGATAATATACGTATTTTTTTACCAATCCAAAATAGGGAGCTACTTTCCGCCCACCTGTATATATATATATATATGAATATGTATGTATGTATGTTTATTTTGTAACCTATATATTGCCTTGATCTGTCCTTTCACTCCAGTGTTCCTGAGGATGTCATTAGACGAAAGCGCTTGAGCACCCCTTGTGTTTCTTTTATCCTTCGTGGTTTATTCATCATATATATATATATATATATATATATTATATATATATATATATATATATACAGGGTGGGCCGTAAGTTTCCATACATAGGAAAAATAAACATTTTTTTATGGACAACCATTTTTATTTATATAATATGCTCTACATGGTTGCCATTGTTTTGAAAACACATTTCAATACGTGTTCCCCACTGCTGATGAACACGCATTAGCACAGTTGACGTTATGCTTGTAATGGCGTTGGTGATACGTTCCTTTAGATGATTTATGTCTCGTATCTTTTCTTGATACACCATGGCCTTCAAGTGCCCCCAAAGATAGAAATCAAGGGGGGTGAGATCTGGGGATCTGGGAGGCCACTCCACAGGACCACGCCGACCAATCCAAGCATCCGGAAACTGCTGATCCAAATACCGACGCACGTGAAGACCATAATGAGGTGGAGCTCCATCTTGCTGGAAGTAAACTGGGAAGTTACCTTCCTCGTTTAGCAGGGATGGGAAAATCTCTTCTTGCAACATGTTAAGATACCTTTCGGCATTAAGATTTCCACTGACAAAAATTGGTCCAATAATCTGTCACCCCATATCCCACACCATCACTTTACCGGCACCTTGCATCTTCGTCGGACTCAGCCATTTAGGGTTAGCATTACTCCAATAACGTATGTTTTGCCGATTAACCTCTCCATTGACGTAAAAATTTGCTTCATCAGTAAACAAGATCTTACGTCAAACGTATATTCTTAGGGTATCTGAAACATAAAAACAAACGTTTAATTTTTCCTATGTATGGAAACTTACGGCCCACCCTGTGTATATATATATATATATCGAAGTATATTTCACCATCACATGACAGTCCGCATTTCCTCTCTTCATTCAATAATTTGCTTTTACCCACATTCACCCGCAACAATCTTTCTCACACACCGCTACAAGACTTAACAGCTCTTGCATTTCACACTCACTCTGGTAAACAAGACAGATTCATCCGCATACAACAGATTCGAGACACCTCACCTCATCCCATCATATTCATTTCTCTTTTTACCACTCATTTTTACTTTTCTCATGACCATGGCTGCCGAGAGCTGTCCCGGGGAAGGACTGGTATATGGGCCCCCCAGCCCCCCCTGTTTACTCAGTATTTTATTATGAATGTTTTTTGTGTACATAACGAGCAAACTGATTATATGTCCGAATCACTATTCAGAACATACCGTATGAATAAACAACTCTGAAGAAAATGACCATTTTATTTTTCGAATCAATTATATTAATTTTATCACCACACAATTTACAAATGCAGTACCAGTCCATGCAGGCAAGACAATTGTTTACTGCGAGATTTTCATAATTAGAAGAGTACTTTCTTTGCCTTCCCTCTAGCAAAGTGGTAAATGATTCTGATGAAATTTAAAGTACGGGTTAACTGGCTTTCAATTACAACGCTTCCCACCCAGATCCGTCAGTCAGTCTTGGGCATTGGTGGACCGCGGATAATATTTTATCTGTTTCAGTTTGACTATGATAATCTCCATAAAATGTACGTTCATTAATTGTATTTCGTCCGTTATTTAATCAATTGCTTTATTAATATTTTTAGATTTTATCCCCCCTCTTTCCGGGCCCAGGGGATTTATCCCGGCTTCCCCGCCCTCTCGGCGGCTCTGCAGTCACGACAATCCATGAACAGACTGAACAGCCACGGAGACATCAGACGTCTTGACGCACACCAACAATTATATCATACCATTTCGTTCAGTTCTTTGCTCTCTCTCACACATGCCTTACTTCTATCATAAAGACTGTAGTGCATTCATTAATCTACCACCAATCCCATAAATAGTCAAGACTTGCCACAATGCTTCTCTATTCACTTTTAAGATCCACAAATGTCATGTCAGTATACTTTACAAATCCCTTCGCTTCTTTCTCAATCACGTGTCTAACCGCAAACATTTGATCTACACAGGCTCCTCCACCTCGGAGTCCTCCTTTCTCATCGCTCACCAAGTATTCAGTAATACCACGAACTCTATATTACTAGCCTACTATACACCTTTCAAACTACGCTCAACAGACCTCCGTAATTCCTACATTCGCTCCTTTCACCTTTCATTTTGTACATTGGAACTACTATTGCTTTCTTCTAGTCTTCAGGCACACTCCCATTTGTCTACACTCGCATATATGCACCACAACCAACACAACCCTTTCAGTCCCCCATACTTAACCCTTTCACTACGGGTATAGCTTTGAAGCAAATTATATGAATTCGAATTATAATACATATATCCCCCCATTTTCAACCCGAGAGAGTGGAAAGAGGGATATACCCTTGGTTTATAAATTAACCCGTTGTTCAAGAAAGATTAGGAGTTGTTTATTTACCACACCCGGATCTGAGCTCAAATTGAACGTGTAGTTTATATACCACACCCGGAACGAGAGAGTTAATCATTTCCCCATATATTCCCATCAACACCCGCTGCTTTTCCGCTTTTCAGCTTGCGAACCGCCTCTCTCACTTCACCCATGGTTGATTCTCCGACATTTTGTCAAGTCCTTCTCACACCAGCGAATCTTCCCATATTTATATTTGTGCTCTTCTCTCTTCCATCCATTAAACCCTCAAAATATTCCTTTCATCTATTCCGTTGATCCAACTCGGTACACGCATTCAACTCTGCAAATCTTTCGCATTACCTCGACTGTGGATGGAGTTTCTTTACATATAAACATTTCTGGATCTGTATTATGGTGATATGGTATTATTTGGCTAAAGGAGCTGATATTAAAAGTACTTGCGGCAACCCGTATTTGCAATTTTGATAAAGTTGAACTCTTCCAACTCAACCAAGGACAATTTCGGTGCTGTTCCTCCATCTCTTCCCCACTCTGACTTAATTATATCAGAAATATGAATCTCTCCCGAACAGATCTGGGCAGTATTTAAATACATTTGTATTTAAATACATTTGTGTATTTAGAACTGTATTTTAATACATGTTTTTCATGTATTTAAATATAGTATTTAAATACTTTAATGAGTATTTAATACAATGTATTTAAATACTCAAAATATAAAAATGTAAATACTTTTACTGGTTTAATACACGTTTTGTACTAGCACAGTACGACGCGTCGACAGTGTAGTACAGCATGGTTCATGTTTCAACGTGTCAGTTCAATCAGTTGTGTGCCACTCTTAGTCGAAAGCGGTTGATTTCTTTATCGTGTGCGTGTCATGGCTTCAACAAGCAAATTTGTATGTATTTAAAATGTATTTAAAATGTATTTACAAATGTATTTAAATACAATTGATGTATTTTGTATTTAGTATCTAAATACATTCGTAAAATGTATTTAGTATTTAAATACATTTCTCCCATGTATTTAGTATTTAAATACATTCAATGTATTTATTGCCCAGCTCTGCTCCCGAAGATATTTTTTCTCCTCTATCTGGGGTCAACTCCAGGAAAGCGTACGGTCCCGATGGGGTCCCTCCTGTTGTTCTCAAGAACTTTGCTTCTGTGCTGACACCCTGCCCAAGCAAACTCTTTCGTCTTTGTCTTTTATCTGATACTTTTCCTTTTTTTTTTATGCAGGAAGGAGGGGTCAAGGGTAAATGCCCACAAAAACGCCTCTCCCATAGAAGAAGGAGAGAGCCAAAATCAAGGTCCGGGGTTTTCGAGATGCCAAGAGACACTGCGTTTGAAAGATGGGAGGTCATAGACAGGATGAAGGATGGATTGAGGAAGATTATTCTAGAGTTAACCCGTTCAGTAGATGAAAGACTGAAAATACCGATTAACCCTTGCATTAGAGAGTTGGACAGAAAAGGAATGAAAAAGTGTAAGAACTCTGGTACTGCGTGCTCTCCTTAAAAGAGGAGGCATGTAGTTACAAAGTTCAGAAGAGCAATGTCCGTTATGATAGAGAGAGAGAGGAGAGAGAGAGAGAGAGAGAGAGAGAGAGAGAGAAGAGAGAGAGAGAGAGAGGAGTTACAAGGAAAAGAAGTACCTCAAAAGGCCTTGCGGCCCATACCGAGGAGGTACCAATGGCAACGGGTGCCAGGAAAATTTTGTACACACTCAAATAGTGTGCAAGATTTGGTCTAACCTTTTCTTGAACTGATCCACAGAGGAACTGTTCACAACTTCCGAAGGTAACCTGTTCCATGTGTCACAGATCTTATACGTAACGTAATTCCCACACACACTAGTCCTAAACCGTTTCAAATCCAACTTCCAACCATTGTTGCGAGTTGGGTTATCATTTAAACTAAACATACTTCTAAAATCGACATCGTTGAACCCGTAAGAGCTTGAAAACCTCGATCAGTTGACCGCGCAGCCTCCGAGTTTCAAGCGAAAACAAGTTCAGGGCGCGTAACCGTCGATTGTAGCCCATATGCCTAACGGAAGGGATTAACTTTGTGGCCCTCGCCTGCACTCGCTCCAGCCTCTCAATATCTTTCCTGAGGGTGGGCGACCAGAACTGCACAGCATACTCCAGGTCGGCCGAACAAGGGAATTGTACAGTGAGAGCACAATCTCCTTGTTCCGAAACTGAAATTGCCTCCTGATATAACCCAATAGTTTCTGGGCTTTCTTTTCCACCTCTACACACTGTTTCGTAAACTTAAGGTCGCTGCTAATTAGCACACCCAAGTCCTTTTCTAAATCAGTCACCTCGATATTACTGCCCAACATCGAGTAGTCCGACTTGGGATTGGCGTAGCCAATGTGCATCACTTTGCATTTACCCAAGTTAAACGGCATTTGCCATTTTTCGGACCACTCTCCTATCCTACCTAGGTCCGCACGCAGTTCCTCGATCGCTTCGGGCGTCCCAACATTGGCCCCAAGCTTGGTGTCATCAGCGAATTTGGCGATCCGACTGACGATGCCACCGTCGATATCATTTATGTAAATGGTAAACAACAGTGGCCCCAAAACGGAACCCTGAGGAACCCCACTAGTGACCGAGGCCCAACCCGAACTAGCCCTTTAATTACCACCCTCTGCCGCCTATTCCTCAGCCAGTTTTCAATCCACCTACCTATTTCCCCACCGATACCCAGCGCGCGCACTTTCGCCATTAGCCGGCGGTGAGGTACCTTATCAAAGGCTTTCTGAAAGTCGAGATAAAGTATATCAATCGCCCTACTCTTATCGTACTCACTCAACATGACGTGGAAAAACTCGAGCAAGTTGGTGAGACACGACCTATGCCGTCTAAACCCATGTTGGGAGTCCCCAAGCAGCTTGTAGGAATCCAAATGGTCAACGATTCTATCAGCTATTATCCTTTCTAATAATTTACCTACAACTGAAGTGAGACTAATGGACGATAGTTCCCTGGACTTTCGTGATCCCCTTTCTTAAAGATAGGGGTCACGTTGGCCTCCCTCCAGTCACCAGGCACCTGGCCCATCTCCAACGATTTGTTGAAGACTGTAGCCAGGTGGGGAGCCACCTGGTCGCGCACTTCTCGCAACACTGGGGAGAAACTGGTCTGGCCCAGGAGCCTTAAACGCGCTCAGTTTGTCTATTCTATGAGCAACGACTGTCGCGGTACATCTAACACTATCCAGGCCAGCACCTTCGTGCCTCACAGCTGGCTCGGGGATGACGCGGGTATCCTCCCTGGTGAACACTCCCGCAAAGTACTCATTAAGCACATTAGCGATGTCCGCGTCGGAGGTCCGCAGAACGCCGCTTCCGTCCTTTAAAGGACCTATCATGCTTCTAATGGGCTTTCTACTATTAACATAACTGAAGAACTCCTTAGGGTTCCCCTTGCAGAGGCTTGCCACCCGTAGTTCTTCGTTACGTTTCGCTAGCCTAACCTTCGCCTTCACTTCCTACACAGGGAGAGAGAGAGAGAGAGAGAGAGAGAGAGAGAGAGAGAGAGAGAGAGAGAGAGACAAGGAGTTACAAGGAAAAAAGTACCTCAAAAGGCCTTGCGGCCCATACCGAGGAGGTACCAATGGCAACGGGTGCCAGGGAAAATTTTGTCTTTCAACTATGCTAGCAGTAGTAGAAAACTGGATAGAAAAGTAGAAGGCTCTCTCCCCACCCTCCGCTCCCTCCCTGCCAGAGGCAGGTACGGAAAAAGGTTGAAGAAAATACCTTGACCCTGGAAAAGTAGCCAAGGAAATTTTACAGGAAAGTGGAGAATATATAAATAGCTCTATATTTAGCTTGCTCACAGAGACACCGAGCAAGCGAACTCCTGCAGAGTTTTCTGAGGTTTTAATCTTAAACTATGAGTGTGTTCTGTACTTTGTCTAGCCTATTTTTAAACAGATTTACACTTTGACTGGAAACAACCTCTGAGGGAAGTTGGTTCCAGATATTAACTATTTTATAGGAAAAAAATTTCCGCAGACTGAGGTCCTAAATGTCTTTACACACTCAAATAGTGTGCAAGATTTCGTCTAACCTTTTCTTGAACTGATCCACAGAGGAACTGTTCACAACTTCCGAAGGTAACCTGTTCCATGTGTCACAGATCTTATACGTAACGTAATTCCCACACACACTAGTCCTAAACCGTTTCAAATCCAACTTCCAACCATTGTTGCGAGTTGGGTTATCATTTAAACTAAACATACTTCTAAAATCGACATCGTTGAACCCTCGTAAGAGCTTGAAAACCTCGATCAGTTGACCGCGCAGCCTCCGAGTTTCAAGCGAAAACAAGTTCAGGGCGCGTAACCGTCGATTGTAGCCCATATGCCTAACGGAAGGGATTAACTTTGTGGCCCTCGCCTGCACTCGCTCCAGCCTCTCAATATCTTTCCTGAGGGTGGGCGACCAGAACTGCACAGCATACTCCAGGTACGGCCGAACAAGGGAATTGTACAGTGAGAGCACAATCTCCTTGTTCCGAAACTGAAATTGCCTCCTGATATAACCCAATAGTTTCTGGGCTTTCTTTTCCATCTCTACACACTGTTTCGTAAACTTAAGGTCGCTGCTAATTAGCACACCCAAGTCCTTTTCTAAATCAGTCACCTCGATATTACTGCCCAACATCGAGTAGTCCGACTTGGGATTGGCGTAGCCAATGTGCATCACTTTGCATTTACCCAAGTTAAACGGCATTTGCCATTTTTCGGACCACTCTCCTATCCTACCTAGGTCCGCACGCAGTTCCTCGATCGCTTCGGGCGTCCCAACATTGGCCCCAAGCTTGGTGTCATCAGCGAATTTGGCGATCCGACTGACGATGCCACCGTCGATATCATTTATGTAAATGGTAAACAACAGTGGCCCCAAAACGGAACCCTGAGGAACCCCACTAGTGACCGAGGCCCAACCCGAACTAGCCCCTTTAATTACCACCCTCTGCCGCCTATTCCTTAGCCAGTTTTCAATCCACCTACCTATTTCCCCACCGATACCCAGCGCGCGCACTTTCGCCATTAGCCGGCGGTGAGGTACCTTATCAAAGGCTTTCTGAAAGTCGAGATAAAGTATATCAATCGCCCTACTCTTATCGTACTCACTCAACATGACGTGGAAAAACTCGAGCAAGTTGGTGAGACACGACCTATGCCGTCTAAACCCATGTTGGGAGTCCCCAAGCAGCTTGTAGGAATCCAAATGGTCAACGATTCTATCAGCTATTATCCTTTCTAATAATTTACCTACAACTGAAGTGAGACTAATAGGACGATAGTTCCCTGGACTTTCGTGATCCCCTTTCTTAAAGATAGGGGTCACGTTGGCCTCCTCCAGTCACCAGGCACCTGGCCCATCTCCAACGATTTGTTGAAGACTGTAGCCAGGTGGGGAGCCACCTGGTCGCGCACTTCTCGCAAAACACTGGGGAGAAACTGGTCTGGCCCAGGAGCCTTAAACGCGCTCAGTTTGTATATTCTATGAGCAACGACTGTCGCGGTACATCTAACACTATCCAGGCCAGCACCTTCGTGCCTCACAGCTGGCTCGGGGATGACGCGGGTATCCTCCCTGGTGAACACTCCCGCAAAGTACTCATTAAGCACATTAGCGATGTCCGCGTCGGAGGTCCGCAGAACGCCGCTTCCGTCCTTTAAAGGACCTATCATGCTTCTAATGGGCTTTCTACTATTAACATAACTGAAGAACTCCTTAGGGTTCCCTTGCAGAGGCTTGCCACCCGTAGTTCTTCGTTACGTTTCGCTAGCCTAACCTTCGCCTTCACTTCCCTACACAGGCGGACATACGCTTCAGTGTTCTCGTGGGAACGATTGGCCTTCGCCCTCCTATACGCTACTTTCCTATTTCGGATAGCCGAAGCGATGCCACGATTGAACCACTTAGGCTGCGTTGAAGCAGGGGTGACCGTTTTGAGGGTATGGCAGCAGACTGCAGCACCATAAACTCATCCCGGAATGCACTCCACACTCCCTCAACATCGCCGCCAACCTCTAACCCCATCTCTCCTACGCTATCCCTGAGGCTAACAAAGTTCGCCCGCCGGAGATCGAGCTTACTGCCTCTCGAGTTACTACGCTTCACCCGAGGGACGCACACACAGAACCTAATAAGACTGTGATCACTCCCGCCCAACGATTCGTCAACGGTGAGGCCAGTGACGAGGTTGTCTTCGGTCGTGAACACTAAGTCCAGAACGCTTTCGCCTCGTGTAGGCTCGTTGACCCACTGAGTGAGGAAGTTCTCATCAGCAAAGTCAACTAGCCTCCTCCCTTCAGCATCGGCAGTCCTGTTTTCCCACTTTATGCCGCGACAGTTGAAGTCTCCTAAAACTACACACACCCT
>JAJOZX010009681.1:145000-148130 GCA_023014485.1 Bathynomus jamesi | reverse complement strand
ATCTGTTCAATCAATTAAATTTAAATATGAATGGGAGAACGACAAACAATTACCTTTTCTAGATGTTTTGGTTATTAACGAAAGCGGAAAGCCTAATTTCACGGTCTATAGAAAACCTACTCATTGTAATTCGTACATTCATTATTTTTCATATCATGATGAAGGGGTTAAAAGCTCAATTATTTCTTCCATGTTTCTAAGAGCACTCAGGATTTGTAACCCACATTTGATGGACCCGGAAAATTCAAAGATTTGGAACATTTTTAAGGATTTAAAATATCCTGAGTGGCTTATCAGAAAGGCGTATTTTAAAGCCAGAAAATCTTTTTATGCCCCTCGGGAACCTTCAGTTAACCAAAAACAATATGTGAGTTTGCCTTACATTGCCGGCTTAGAAAGAGTAAAACCGTTGACGAAAGATTTTAAGTTTGCTTTGGCGTTCAAATATTCGTCTACCGTGAAAAGTAAATTGGTTAGGAATAACGTTGCAAAACAGGAAGAAGCCTGTGTCTACAGCATTCCCTGTAAAAGTTGTGATTTAGTATACGTAGGAGAAACTGGAAGAAATATTGAAACCCGTATTAAAGAACACAAATATGCCTTCAGAAGTTGTAATACTAATAACGCCATTTTTTATCACGCCAGCCAAAATAATCATGCTATAGATTGGGAATCAAGTAAAGTACTTTATAAATGTAATAATTATGTCAAAAGAAAAATAATAGAATCTGTATGTATAGAAAAAGAAGATAATTTTAATTTGTGCGAAGGTACTTATAAGTTGGACCCTTTAATGAGATTCTTGGTCAAAAAATCCCTTACGGCGTCGGGTGAACGGGTTCTAACCTAAGTGTGAATTTCTTAAATGTCTCTGGATTGTTTCTTTACTCGCTTTTGGTTCATTCGGGTTTGTTTTTTTTCGGTAAAATGTAAATGGAATAATAAACGTAAATGTAAATGTAATAATGGAAATATTAATTGTGGAAATAAATATAAATGCAATAAATGTAATAATAAATGTAATAAAATGAATGTAATAATAATAAATGTTAAAAAACGTAAATGCAATAATAAATGCAGTAATTATGTCAAAATAATAGAATCTGTATGTATAGAACAAGAAGATAGTTTTAATTTGTGCGAATGTACTTATAAGCGGGACCCTTTAATAAAATAAATGCCCTTCTGGGGTCGGAGGAACGGGATCTAGCCTAGGTGTGAATTTCTTAATGGTCTCTGGATTGTTTCCTTCTCGCCTTTTTCACTCGTTTTTCGGTTTATAATTTTTGTATAATAAACAACAATGTAATAGTCAATGTAATAATAAATTTATAATTTCTGTAATAAATAATAATGCAATATTAAATGTAATAAATTTAATAATAAATGTAATAATTATGTAAAAAAATAATAGAATCTGTATGTATAGACCAAGAAGATAGTTTTAACCCTTTAGGGACTAAAGGTACAAATTGCTAACGTTTCAAATACACGTATTCATAACTTAACCCTAGAAAAAATTCAGGGCTTAAATGGTTAAATTTGTGCGAATGTACTTATAAGCGGGTCCCTTGAATTTAAAAAAAATAAAAAATGCCCTTCCAGTGTGGGGAGAACGGGATCTAACCTAGGTGGGAATTTGTTAATGGTCCCTGGACTGTTTTTCTTCTTGTTTTTGGTTCATTCGTTTTTCTGTACCCACCCGAAGAGGATGCCAGTGGGCATCGAAACTGTTGTGGAAATAAACTCTGTCTATTAGAGTGGGTTTTTATTATCATTTTGACCTTCACATAGAAAAAAGTGAAGTTTTTGCATTTAAAAATGGTTGTATTAAAAAAAATATAGACATACGAGTTGGCAACGCCTGAACATAGGCTAGAGGCTGGGTAGAAATGCCTGGCAGTCATCGGACGGCCCTGGTCTTAGTAAGGTGTTTTTGTGTGTTGAGATGTAATTGTAAATTTAGAATATTATTTCGTCTCTCTCTCCGACTTAAATGTTAACGTTGATTTCCCCCTCGCATTACCCCGTTTAACTAAAAGTGGTTTCGGTATAAATAAAGTTAGTGAAATATTAATAAGCGTATAATTACCCCCCCGGTCTCCCTTGCATTGTTTGAATGATAACGGCTTTCCACTCGGTCATGCTACCCATATTTATAAAGTACACCTGAAGCGAGTGAAACGAGTGTAAAGAGAATGAGGAAGGATAAAGAGAAATGGAATAGAAAGTAAAGTAAATCATGAAGAATAATAATGAAGGAATGGACCCTTAAAGAAATTAACCATTACACGTGTCATGCACAATATCAGTCTTGCCATGTACCAGATTTCATGCTACAATTCACGATATCTACTTTTCACACTTTGCACCTATTTTGAGATGCTCTCTCTCTCTCTCTCTCTCTCTCTCTCTCTCTCTCTATATATATATATATATATATATATACACCCCTTGGTTACCATGGTTTTCCTTCCGCCCGAATTGTTCGTTCTGACGATGGTCAGGCTTATTGCTCCACCTTAGACCTACAGCTCAACGTGAAATCCGAACCACGCCCCACAACGAGTCCACTCACGACCTCCCGATCAGCAGCCCAGCGTGTTAACTATTAGGCCACTCGGGGTACCCATTTATGTACCAACCTACGTTTTATGGAAGGATGAACAGCTGAGTAAGCTGCACGCCGACTGCTCTTGCCAAAAATTGAATTCGGGGCCGGTGGATTCGTATAGTCAGCGATGCTAACCACTGCACCACCGAGGCGCATATATTATATATATATATATATATATATTATATATATATATATATCACAGGAGCATGTTCATGCAATACTCATAATAATGACTTGAAAATAATGAGGAGATTAAAGACTTATTAAGAACCTTCACCATTGAATGACGTCCTTTGAACAGATAAAACCAATTACTATTAATTTTTGTAGTCAGGAATCAGTTAATTAGTAGTATGGGATAAAAATCTTCAGGTGAAGTTTTATATTAATATTATTTATATTAATATTAGTAATATTAATATTTATATTAGTATTAGTAATTATGAAGGGCCATCGAGTTAATTATTATAATTATGGTAAAAGTTTATGGGGTGAAATTTATTTGTACACTTT
>JAJOZX010009681.1:0-142500 GCA_023014485.1 Bathynomus jamesi | reverse complement strand
TGCAAAAAGTCGAAATAAGTATTAGGATTAAGGCTACTTACCCGAAATTGTAAATAATGTGGCAATATATTTTGATGTTTTAAATAAGGGTAAAAATATACGTCATACCAACTAAATATGAATCTAATCCCCATGTAGAGGAAATTCATCTCGGAAGAAGTGGAGCAACTTTGCCCTGAAGAGAGAGATATAGCCTCAAACTTAATTTGGAGTTTCTTGCGTTTATTTATTTATTTATTTATTTTTATTTATTTATTTAAGGTTCATTTGTCAGACTAGAAAAAGGACTTGTAATTCATAGCCCAAAATTCAGTCTTTATTCAAGTTACAAAAATTTCTCCATAGTGAAAGAATAGAACCACGTGCGTCCTACTTACTCCCCAGCCGTGGTGTGTGTGTGTGTGTGTATATATATATATATATATATATATATACAGGGCCGCCGAGAGGGCGGGGAAGCCGGGATGAATCCCCGGGGGCCAGGACCTCTCGGGCGCCCGGAAAGAGGCAGGATAAAATCTAAAAATATTAATAAGCAATTGATTAAATAACAGAGAGGAAATATAATTAATGAACATACATTTTATAGAGATTATCATAGTCAAACTGAAACAGATAAAATATTATCTGCGGTCCACCAATGCCCAAGACCGACTGACAGATCTGGGAACCATTGTAATTGAAAGCCAGTTAACTCGTACTTTAAATTTCATCAGAATCATTTACCACTTTGCAAGAGAGAAGGCAAAGAAGGTACGCTTCTAATTATGAAAATCTTGCAGTAAACAATTGTCTTGCCTGCATCGACTGGTACTGCATTTGTAGATTGTATGGTGATAGAATTAATATAATTGATTCGAAAAACAAATGGTCATTTTCTTCTGAGTTGTTTATTCATACTGTATGTTTTAAATAGTGACTTGGAAATATAACACAGGCCTGCGATGGTTTTGTTGTCCGAAATAGTTTATCACTTATATAGTAATTTTTGCACGCTGATTCCGAAAATAATATTCATTTTTCGCCATCACGTACAGATTTTTCACAAAATGTCATATTTCATATTACATATGTAAGTAATTTTCATTAAAATTGACTCGATTAAATTTTGATTAAAAACTACTGCCTATAAATGCTTCCAGATCAGAAGTGACGTCATAGCGTCTTCTAGAACATTAGAGAAACGCACCGCTAGTATATAAGTGATTGACAAGCCACGAGATGAGTCAGTCTGCCTAGTGCGTGCGAGGTTATAATTCTTTATTATTCAAAGGTGCACGGTGACTATATTTTTCTTTTGAAATTTGTTTATTTGTTGCTATGGCAACCAAAGGGTGTGTAAATAGCCCAAACATTTTCTGTTATATTTGTGGAAAATTTACTGTGAAAAAACAAAGGCGAGATATTACAGACTTCGTCAAGAAAGCATGCTATGCGTACTTCGGAATGAAACTTTGGGGATCAAGCCAAATCACGGGCTCTACATAAAGTTTGCAGTGTTTGTGTTGAGCAACTTAGACTGTGGAGTAGAGGTAAACAGGATTCTTTACCTTTTGGGGTTCCAATGGTCTGGCGTGAGCCTAGAAATCACAGCAATGACTGCTATTTTTGTTCATGTAACGTGCAAGGCTACAATACTAAAAATAAAAGGGAAATTTCTTATCCAAACTTTCAGTCTGTTATAAGACCTGTTGCTCATGGACCTGGTACACCTGTACCTACTAAACCAAATACTCTTAATATAACTTCATCTGATTCGGTGTCTGATGACAATGGAAACGATGATAGTGATTGCTTTCAAACCGAAACATCTGGTGAACCTCATTTGTTTACGCAAAGTGAACTTAATGATTTGGTAAGAGATTTGTCTCCCGAAGGATTCTTCAGACATTTTGGGATCCAGACTTCGTGCAAAGAACTTGCTTTCTCCCGGGACTTCATTTTACTGGTACAGAAATCGAGAAAAAGAATTTATCCAATATTTTTCTCAAGAAAATTCACTGGTATATTGCAACAATGTTTCGGAACTAATACTTAAGCTAGGCGCTGCAGTCTATGACCCAAATGAGTGGAGACTTTTCATTGATTCCTCCAAAAGAAGTCTAAAAGGCGTCCTCCTTCACAAGGTACCTTGTATGCATCCGTTCCTGTGGTTCATTCGGTTCACTTGAAGGAAACGTACGAAAATCTTGAGCTTCTTCTGGCTAAGGTTAAATATCATACAAAGAACACGGTTGGCTACTTTGTGGGGACTTAAAAGTGATTTGTATGTTGTTAGGTCAACAACCAGGTTATACGAAGTTTCTGTTTTTTTGTGTGAATGGGATAGCCGAGCAAGAACTCAGGAATGGATAAAAAAGGAATGGCCACGCAGAGTCAACCTGACACCTGGTTCTAAAAACATTCAACATGAAAGTTTGGTTGACACGAAGAAAGTCCTTTTACCTCCGCTTCACACAAAATTGGGCTTAATGAACAATTTGTTAAGGCCTTGGACGAAGCTGGAGATTGTTTTAAGTATCTGTGTGGTAAATTCTCAACTCTTTCGGAAGCAAAATTGAAAGAAGGAATTTTCGTTGGTCCCCAGATTAGAAAACTGACTTTGGATGAACACTTTGAAAGAACAATGAACAATCTTAAAAAAGAAGCGTGCATTGCTTTTAAGGATGTTATCAGCAAATTTTTGGGGAACAACAAGGAACCAAATTACCAAAACACTCTGAACAACATGCTGAACAAGTTCAAAGAGTTGGCTTGTAATATGAGTTTGAAATTATATTTCTTACATTCACACTTGGATTACTTCCCTGAGAATCTCGGAGCACTTAGCGAAGAACAAGGAGAACGGTTTCACCAAGACATCAAAGAAATGGAGAAGAGATATCAGGGAAGGTGGGACATCAGCATGATGGCTGATTACTGCTGGATGTTGAAACGGGATACTCCAGAATTATTACATAAAAGAAAAGGAACAGCGCGTACATTCGAGGCTAAAAGGCATATATCTCACAAGAAAACTCAGGACAAATAAAGATGAATATGTAATTGACGTTAATAGTCTTCTTTCTTTTTAAAGTTGTTTGCATTTGTAATTACTATAACAAAGCGAAATGGGTACCTAATGTAAATTCAAATAAATAATATTTATTTATGTTGTTGTTTTTTCCCTTCCAGTTTGCAGAAAATCTTTACGTGATAGAAAAAAATGAACACCTTATTCAAAATCAGCGTAGTTGAATTATATGAAATCAGTTATTAGTAAGAAAACAACTGTTACAAAGTTCTCATTCGCAGGCTTGTGTAATCAGTTTGCTTGTTATGTACACGAAAAACATTCATAATAAAATACTGAGTAAACAGGGGGCCCCATATACCAATCCTTCCCCGGGGCAGCTCTGTCGGCGGCCCTATATATATATATATATATATATATATATTTGTCATTTACCATTACTTATTCGGACTATAGTGGATTTAATTATCCCAGAAGAGTTCCTTGTTCCATGCACGGTCTGTGTGTATCATATATATATATTAACGTAGAAACAAACTGTTGCTATTTCATTAGTAGTATTAACGGTTCGTAACTACTTTATACAGAAAGGAAACGAAGGCTAATGAACACTAAAAGTGCCTCATGATAAAACAAAGTACTTTGCGAATAATTCTACCATCAAATAAACATAATAAGGAACAATGTATGCGGGAACTCCTCATATATATATATATATATATATATATATATTCGCCTCCTCTCCTTTTGGTCTTATTACCAACGTTTGAGAGGTCTTTTCTCAGCGCATGTATGGTATATACACCCTACCTTTTAGGCTGTTTAAGTCCTCTTTTAGTATTATTATCATCAACGGAAGTACAATTCAGAGATGGAGATGATTGGTTATTAAATTGGTATATGCGGAAAAGTCCTTCCGCGCAGTGAGGATGCCTCGTTTTCTTCGTTTTTTTCTCTTTTGGATTATGGAAATTTCGTCTCGCTTAATGTTCTTACCTTCTCTTACTATCTACTCACGCAAGTTACTTGCATACATACTTACATACATACCCGAATGAGTTGGGTATGCTTGGCTATGTGAGATGGAGATCTCAAGACACCAATTCTCTCCCATATCAGGTTAAGTCCAGCTTAATCCACGTGTAAAGAGAGACCGACGCACAGAACATCTACAAGGTTACGAGGTAGAAGGTATATACAGTATATATATATATATATATATATATATATATATATATACATACACACACACACACACACAGAGGGTTGACAAAAGTAAATAGATAAATATATACACGATGATTGTCCTTCAGAACAAATGGCAAAGCTCATCAATGGAATGCCAGAACGTGTATCAGCTTTACTTAATGCAAAGGGAAAAGCAACATGATTCTAAATATATTAATTCAATAAATCTCTTATTATTTGGTGACCTTTATTTTGAAATTAAAAACTGGAAAACCGAAGGTGTCTATTTACTTTGGTAACCCTGTGTATTCTTTATATATATATATATATATATATGTGACAGTTTGGCGTGTTTTGTGAGCAGGGGCTCCATCTTGTTGGAAAACATATCTTTCACCACTACTTCGTCGAATATCAGCTAGATAGAGTGAAAGATATACTTTCCTACAAGATGGAGCCCCTGCTCACAGAGCACGCCAAACTGTCATATTCCTTGAGAACGAAACACCAGATTTTATCGGACCCAATATGTGGCCGGCTAGTAGCCCCGATCTTTCACCACTAGATTATGGTGTTTGGGAAGCCCTGAAGTCCAAAGTTTACATCCCTGGTACCAATATAAGAGACATAGATGAACTACGTGAAAGGATTCTGCTCGGCTGGGAGAAAATGTCCCAACGACATCTAAACAGGTGTATTGATCAGTGGCGTCCACGTTTGGAGCCCTGCGTTGAGCAGGAACGGGGACACATCGAGCAACTTCTTAATTAAGACGACCAACATGCTAAGGTAAGCATCTATGAAGTTTGGGAGCTCTAGTCCCCTTACTTTTTTTAATATGACAGTTTACCTCTAAGGGGTTACTTTTTTTACCTACCCTGTATATATATATATATATATAATATTTAGGAGAAATCCAATGACAAGGAGAAATGTAAATGCCATAAAAAGTCTTCTTTATTGCGCAACGTTTCGAGCAATACGCTCATCTTCAGGCTGTTTAATAACAATGTGAAATTAAAATCAATATTGAATGAAAAACAAAACAGAAAATTTCTATAACCTATTCGTAAAGACAAATTTTAAAAGACTGAGAAAAGAGGGTTAAATTCTAAGTTATACAGATTTACATATAAAAATTAAGAAGTTATTTTAAATACATGTAGTAAATGTGAAATTAATACACTGGAAAAATTACCAATAGTACACTGGAACAATGGAGCTATCTACCTTACACAGCAGTATCCGAGGCCGACTAATTTGAGCAGAGGCAGAGGCAGAGGCAAGGAACGGGAAACACGAAAGATGGCGAGGGAGATAGGGGAAGGAGGGATTATAAGGAATTGGGGAAGGAGGAGGGATCATAGCAAATTGAGAGGGACGGACGATGAGTCAACATTCAGACTAGGGGACAATGCTTTAATGAAAAGGGATTCTAAAATTCTTAGTGAGTTGGGACAAGTATTACAACCAAGAATTTTAAAATTGTCTAAAGTGACATCAATTTTGCATTTAATGCTATGTTCACGAATACTGGAGGCTTCCTTAGTTTTTAAAATTTTACCTGTTCGGCCACTTATTCCCATATGCGAATAAAATCTAGCCCTGAGAGAGCGAACAGTGCTGCCGATGTAATTCCCAAGGAGACACCTGGGGCAGGTAAATAAATATACAACACCGCTACGCAACGAGTCAGGGGTTCGATCCTTCGCTGAGAAAAAGCTACCTAAAGACGTTTTATTAATAAATATGATGCGGAAATCAGTATGATAAAAAAATTTCCTTAACAATTTTGTAAATTTAAGCTTAAATTCCTTATTCAAGGGACCCATTTCAGGTACCAAGAAATATTTTATATCCTTCGGCACAGTAATACATGGAAGTTGAGGGCTATAAACATTATTTAAGAAGGATCTAATTAGTTGTCTACATATTGAACAGGAAAACTATTATTAGTAAAGTATGATCTTAGATTATTAAATTCATCATTAAGTAAGGTAAAATTAGAGGTCAAATTATATCCTCTGAACAGGAGAGTTTTAATACAAGACATCTTATAGTTGAAATCAGTAAAACTAAAAAATTCATGCCCAAACCAGTGAAAGTGGGTTTCCTATAAACTGATGTAGTAATAGAATCACCGTTTTTCGAAATTAAAAGATCTAAGAAGGGGAGGGAGCCATTTTGCTCAGTTTCCATTGTATACGTTATATTGGGGTGCAAAGAATTTAGGAAGTTAAAGAATTGTTGCGCTTGTACCGCATTATCAAAGACTGCTATCGAATCATCAACGAAGCGTCGATAGAAAATTGGCTTGAGATGAGTGGGAGATTGTCTAAAAATTGCACTTTCTAAATGAGTCATAAAAAAGTCAGCTGCTAACGGTCCGACTGGTGATCCCATCCCTACCCCATCAATTTGTTGGTAAACCTTATTGTTGAAAGTGAAATAGCATTGTTTGAAGACCAATTCTAAAAGTTCCTTCACCCGGGAAAAGTTTTTACTGTCACTTGGTTTGCAATTTAAGCTTCCGTTGTTTCAAATATATAAGCCTTCGTTTTTTCTTTACTTTGAAAAATTTTTCAATGGCTTGAAAAATGTTCCCCATGTGGGGGATTTCAATAATTTCAAATGTCAGTTCTCATATTTAACTCAAGAATTTTTTCTAAAACTTAGAAATCTTAAATTTCAATCTTTCATATTTAGGAAGAGTGATTTGCAGTGTATTAAGAATTTGGCAAAGAACCAGGAGATTGTTGTGACTAGACCAGACAAGGGTAACGGAGTGGTTATTTTGAATAAATCGGACTACATAAACAAAACTAATGAAATCCTAAGTGATCTTACTAAATTCAAACAAATTCTAGAACCTGTAAATAAAGTCATTGTAAGGTTAGAAGACCAGGTTAATAGATTTCTGTCACGACTAAAGTCCTTAAAGATAATAAAAAATGATACTTACACTCAGTTGTTCGCATCTGGTGCTAATCTTGCTCAATTATACTGTCTGCCTAAAATCCATAAAGCTGGAACACCTCTCCGTCCTATTTTAGCTTCGTATAACTTACCCACCTTTCAATTGGCAAAATTTGTTGTTCGTCTCCTGTCCCCCTTTGCGAAAAATGTTTACACTATAAATAACTCGTTTGAATTCCAAAAAGAACTCCTGGGTAAAAACTTCGATTCAAAAAAGTTTTTGTCAGTTTTGATGTAAAGTCACTTTTCACAAATGTACCTGTATCTGAAACTATTGCCATTATTTTAGATAGGGTTTTTAGCTCAGTTGATAATTTTCATGGTTTTTCATTGTCTCATTTGAAGGAACTTTTAGAATTGGTCTTCAAACAATGCTATTTCACTTTCAACAATAAGGTTTACCAACAAATTGATGGGGTAGGGATGGGATCACCAGTCGGACCGTTAGCAGCTGACTTTTTTATGACTCATTTAGAAAGTGCAATTTTTAGACAATCTCCCACTCATCTCAAGCCAATTTTCTATCGACGCTTCGTTGATGATTCGATAGCAGTCTTTGATAATGCGGTACAAGCGCAACAATTCTTTAACTTCCTAAATTCTTTGCACCCCAATATAACGTATACAATGGAAACTGAGCAAAATGGCTCCCTCCCCTTCTTAGATCTTTTAATTTCGAAAAACGGTGATTCTATTACTACATCAGTTTATAGGAAACCCACTTTCACTGGTTTGGGCATGAATTTTTTTAGTTTTACTGATTTCAACTATAAGATGTCTTGTATTAAAACTCTCCTGTTCAGAGGATATAATTTGACCTCTAATTTTACCTTACTTAATGATGAATTTAATAATCTAAGATCATACTTTACTAATAATAGTTTTCCTGTTCAATATGTAGACAAACTAATTAGATCCTTCTTAAATAATGTTTATAGCCCTCAACTTCCATGTATTACTGTGCCGAAGGATATAAAATATTTCTTGGTACCTGAAATGGGTCCCTTGAATAAGGAATTTAAGCTTAAATTTACAAAATTGTTAAGGAAATTTTTTTATCATACTGATTTCCGCATCATATTTATTAATAAAACGTCTTTAGGTAGCTTTTTCTCAGCGAAGGATCGAACCCCTGACTCGTTGCGTAGCGGTGTTGTATATTTATTTACCTGCCCCAGGTGTCTCCTTGGGAATTACATCGGCAGCACTGTTCGCTCTCTCAGGGCTAGATTTTATTCGCATATGGGAATAAGTGGCCGAACAGGTAAAATTTTAAAAACTAAGGAAGCCTCCAGTATTCGTGAACATAGCATTAAATGCAAAATTGATGTCACTTTAGACAATTTTAAAATTCTTGGTTGTAATACTTGTCCCAACTCACTAAGAATTTTAGAATCCCTTTTCATTAAAGCATTGTCCCCTAGTCTGAATGTTGACTCATCGTCCGTCCCTCTCAATTTGCTATGATCCCTCCTCCTTCCCCAATTCCTTATAATCCCTCCTTCCCCTATCTCCCTCGCCATCTTTCGTGTTTCCCGTTCCTTGCCTCTGCCTCTGCCTCTGCTCAAATTAGTCGGCCTCGGATACTGCTGTGTAAGGTAGATAGCTCCATTGTTCCAGTGTACTATTGGTAATTTTTCCAGTGTATTAATTTCACATTTACTACATGTATTTAAAAATAACTTCTTAATTTTTATATGTAAATCTGTATAACTTAGAATTTAACCCTCTTTTCTCAGTCTTTTAAAATTTGTCTTTACGAATAGGTTATAGAAATTTTCTGTTTTGTTTTTCATTCAATATTGATTTTAATTTCACATTGTTATTAAACAGCCTGAAGATGAGCGTATTGCTCGAAACGTTGCGCAATAAAGAAGACTTTTTATGGCATTTACATTTCTCCTTGTCATTGGATTTCTCCTAAATATTAAATTGAAGCTCTGTAGAAGCAACCCGCATAATTATATATATTCAAGGTATGGACAAGATGGCCTCAGGGCTTATCGCCATGTTTGGAAGACTTCACGAAAGTTTCTCAAGTCAAAACTGGACTGTTATTTTCTTGAAATGTGTCGGACTTGCAGGGTTTTCCCGAAATTTGTTTACTTCAAACTCTACCGTGATAATCTATATGACTCTGAATTTTATCAATCGTCCCTGGAATATTTATTAAATAATGAAATTAATTATAAAATCAAAATATCAGATTCGCATAACAAGTCTCTTGGGCATTATATAACTACTCTTAAAAATACCTTGTCGTTGTTGGACTATTTATTAATAATTTCTCTTGTACAACGTGAACTAGAAAAATTTCACTCTACCATCTTGGAAACACATGAACGTAAGTTAAAGGCTTTGGGAATGAATTCACCAAATTTTTTCAATTCAGAGAAGGTAATTTCGAATCTTTCTAGTTACACACTCTCCCCTCGGGAAAAGTTTTTACTGTCACTTGGTTTGCAATTTAAGCTTCCGTTGTTTCAAATATATAAGCCTTCGTTTTTTCTTTACTTTGAAAAATTTTTCAATGGCTTGAAAAATGTTCCCCATGTGGGGGATTTCAATAATTTCAAATGTCAGTTCTCATATTTAACTCAAGAATTTTTTCTAAAACTTAGAAATCTTAAATTTCAATCTTTCATATTTAGGAAGAGTGATTTGCAGTGTATTAAGAATTTGGCAAAGAACCAGGAGATTGTTGTGACTAGACCAGACAAGGGTAACGGAGTGGTTATTTTGAATAAATCGGACTACATAAACAAAACTAATGAAATCCTAAGTGATCTTACTAAATTCAAACAAATTCTAGAACCTGTAAATAAAGTCATTGTAAGGTTAGAAGACCAGGTTAATAGATTTCTGTCACGACTAAAGTCCTTAAAGATAATAAAAAATGATACTTACACTCAGTTGTTCGCATCTGGTGCTAATCTTGCTCAATTATACTGTCTGCCTAAAATCCATAAAGCTGGAACACCTCTCCGTCCTATTTTAGCTTCGTATAACTTACCCACCTTTCAATTGGCAAAATTTGTTGTTCGTCTCCTGTCCCCCTTTGCGAAAAATGTTTACACTATAAATAACTCGTTTGAATTCCAAAAAGAACTCCTGGGTAAAAACTTCGATTCAAAAAAGTTTTTTGTCAGTTTTGATGTAAAGTCACTTTTCACAAATGTACCTGTATCTGAAACTATTGCCATTATTTTAGATAGGGTTTTTAGCTCAGTTGATAATTTTCATGGTTTTTCATTGTCTCATTTGAAGGAACTTTTAGAATTGGTCTTCAAACAATGCTATTTCACTTTCAACAATAAGGTTTACCAACAAATTGATGGGGTAGGGATGGGATCACCAGTCGGACCGTTAGCAGCTGACTTTTTTATGACTCATTTAGAAAGTGCAATTTTTAGACAATCTCCCACTCATCTCAAGCCAATTTTCTATCGACGCTTCGTTGATGATTCGATAGCAGTCTTTGATAATGCGGTACAAGCGCAACAATTCTTTAACTTCCTAAATTCTTTGCACCCCAATATAACGTATACAATGGAAACTGAGCAAAATGGCTCCCTCCCCTTCTTAGATCTTTTAATTTCGAAAAACGGTGATTCTATTACTACATCAGTTTATAGGAAACCCACTTTCACTGGTTTGGGCATGAATTTTTTTAGTTTTACTGATTTCAACTATAAGATGTCTTGTATTAAAACTCTCCTGTTCAGAGGATATAATTTGACCTCTAATTTTACCTTACTTAATGATGAATTTAATAATCTAAGATCATACTTTACTAATAATAGTTTTCCTGTTCAATATGTAGACAAACTAATTAGATCCTTCTTAAATAATGTTTATAGCCCTCAACTTCCATGTATTACTGTGCCGAAGGATAAAAATATTTCTTGGTACCTGAAATGGGTCCCTTGAATAAGGAATTTAAGCTTAAATTTACAAAATTGTTAAGGAAATTTTTTTATCATACTGATTTCCGCATCATATTTATTAATAAAACGTCTTTAGGTAGCTTTTTCTCAGCGAAGGATCGAACCCCTGACTCGTTGCGTAGCGGTGTTGTATATTTATTTACCTGCCCCAGGTGTCTCCTTGGGAATTACATCGGCAGCACTGTTCGCTCTCTCAGGGCTAGATTTTATTCGCATATGGGAATAAGTGGCCGAACAGGTAAAATTTTAAAAACTAAGGAAGCCTCCAGTATTCGTGAACATAGCATTAAATGCAAAATTGATGTCACTTTAGACAATTTTAAAATTCTTGGTTGTAATACTTGTCCCAACTCACTAAGAATTTTAGAATCCCTTTTCATTAAAGCATTGTCCCCTAGTCTGAATGTTGACTCATCGTCCGTCCCTCTCAATTTGCTATGATCCCTCCTCCTTCCCCAATTCCTTATAATCCCTCCTTCCCCTATCTCCCTCGCCATCTTTCGTGTTTCCCGTTCCTTGCCTCTGCCTCTGCCTCTGCTCAAATTAGTCGGCCTCGGATACTGCTGTGTAAGGTAGATAGCTCCATTGTTCCAGTGTACTATTGGTAATTTTTCCAGTGTATTAATTTCACATTTACTACATGTATTTAAAAATAACTTCTTAATTTTTATATGTAAATCTGTATAACTTAGAATTTAACCCTCTTTTCTCAGTCTTTTAAAATTTGTCTTTACGAATAGGTTATAGAAATTTTCTGTTTTGTTTTTCATTCAATATTGATTTTAATTTCACATTGTTATTAAACAGCCTGAAGATGAGCGTATTGCTCGAAACGTTGCGCAATAAAGAAGACTTTTTATGGCATTTACATTTCTCCTTGTCATTGGATTTCTCCTAAATATTAAATTGAAGCTCTGTAGAAGCAACCCGCATAATTATATTATATAATATATATATATATATATATATATATATAATATATATATATATATATATATATATATATGGGTAAAAGTTGGATTTCTGAGCGATGAACGTGTATTAAGCTCTTCTTTGGAGCAGGCATATATCTCTAATTCAAATGACTTGTATAAAGTAATAGAGTCGCAGGCAAAATGTAATAAAATTTGGTTCACGAGAGAGCAAAGGAAAAGCTAGCAAATTGAGCTAGCTAGAAAGCTAGAAAACTGAGAAAAGATTACATGAAATCTGTTATTAATATTACTTTATAACTCGGGCATAAAATATACCATATTCTTGTTATATACCATTTACAATTTTATATATACGGGTGTCCCATAAGTCCGGCATCATAGGAAAAATAATAAAAAAAGGCAAAACAAAAGCTTTTATTTACAGAACGTGCTCAATATGTCCACCATTGTTTTCAATACACAAATTCAGATGTGATACCCAGTCAGCAAGCACACGGTGAATGATGTCAGGAGTAATAGCGTTACATGCCCCAATAATGCGCTGCCGCAAATGTTCAACACTCCTAATTTTCTCTGCGTATACCAGCGCTTTCAAGTGGCCCCAGAGATAAAAATCTAGTGGCGTGAGATCCGGACTTCTAGCTGGCCATTCTACAGGCCCTCGACGTCCTATCCAATGACCAGGGAATTGTTGGTACAGGTATTCCCTTACTTGGGTGCTGTAATGTGCAGGAGCGCCGTCTTGCTGGAACCATGTTGGGAAATTTCCTTCTTCGTTCAAGACACTGGGAAATGCTTCTTCCTTGAGCATACGTAGGTAGGTGCCTCCAGTGACATGTTCATCGAAAAAGAGGGGGCCTATGATGCGATCCTTCCAAATGCCACACCATACCATCACCCGAGATGCACCTTGTTCCTTTGAAGAGGTATACCAGTGAGGGTTGTTTTGAGACCAGTAGCGGGTGTTCTGTCGATTTACCTCACCATTTCCATAAAAAACAGCCTCGTCACTGAACAGAATGGTGGACGGGAAATTGGCATCCCGAGCATATTGTTCCGTAGCCCATTCACAAAATTCCATCCGCCGGTGGGAATCATCTTCGCTTAATTTCTGTAGGATCTGAAGTTTATATGGATGCCATTTGTGAGACTGAAGAATGCGATGGATGCTACTTTTCGACACTCCTGTCTCGGCGGACAATCGCCGAAGAGACTTATTGGGACTTCTGTTAAAATGAGCCAGGATAGCAGTCGCTGTATCATCGTCAGTGGACCTCCTTGAAGGTCCACTGCGTGGTTTATCTTCTATGGATCCTGTTTCCTTAAACTTTGCAACAAGTCTGCTAACACAACTCTGTGTTATTGGCTCGCGGTCTGGATGCAGTGTTAAATTCAGCAGCGCTCTCTTTGACTCCGATTTCCTATGAGTAGAATTATCTGGATTCGTTCTTCCTTGCTCACAGACATTATGGCCTGTAGAAAGAGAAAAATATGAATTATGGTTTGTAGAAATAGAAAAATATGAATTTCTCCTATGATGCCGGACTTATGGGACACCCTATATATATATATATATATATATATATATATATATATATATATATATGATACAAACCAACAAGGAAAAAGAAAAATGATTCCAAGGCCTTTCGTGTATTGAGAAGTACACCTCGTCAGGGAATGAAGGGAGAAGGAGAGATGACGAAAATATACACAGACCAAACGGGAAATACGTTAGATATTAGTTTAAAACAGCATAAATATGCGTGTGGAACAGCAAATAATTCTACTGCATTGTTTAACCATATGTATAGCTGTAATCATCATATCAAGTGGGATAGTTCTAAAGCGCTCGTTAAAAACACAGATATAAATGAAAGAAATATTCTAGAATGTGCATTTATCTATTTTAAAAATAATTTCAATAACAGTGCGGGAATGTATAAAATTCACAATATCCTGTTGAAGTACCTTTTGCCTTTAATTAACTCTTGTTAATCATGTGCTAATCTTTTTATTTTTCTGTCCCGTTGTACATATGTACAGTATATATTTCCGTCACCTCGCCTTCTCCCTTTATTCCCTGACGCGAAAGGCCTTGGAATAATTTTTCCTTTTCCTTGTGGTTTTGTATCATTCATTCATTTCACGTGTTTAATTGTGAAATTCATCATATATAATATATATATATATATATATATATATATATATATATATATGAAATAACACGCATGAGCACCTGTGGTTTTTGTATGAAACAAAATTGCCTGGGATCTCTTGAGAAGGAGTCGCGAGCGCTACCACCTCACTACGACGGTATATAAAGTTTATACAACCTATCATATATTTAGGTCAAGGCTACAGGAGCGATTGTCGCTGTGACGAAGTTGTAACTACATATCGCAAAGAATAGGTACTGTTGTTTCCTATGGGGCAGACAGTCATTACGACAATTATTCTCTGTTGCATCCAGCTGCGCTGTATTGTTCCAAGTGCAGTAGGCTATACGAGCGAGTTTGTCGCAGCGTTACTGCCACGTGGCACTAAAAACGAAGAAATCGCAGCGACTTGTCGCAGCCCACGTAATTTGCAACAGCCACTGTGATTGTGTCGCTGCAACACCTTGCAACTCTGATGCAGCGACAAAGTCGCTCGTGTAGACTTGGCCTTAAACGACCTAGGAAACGCATACTGTAATGCTTTCGCGTCCAAAGGCATTTTACGTGTTTACCCTACTACACTCCAGATAATGGGAACATTTAATTCGAATCTCTCGGGTTTAATATTGGTATTCCATGGATACAAAACCCACGTGTTCTCACGCGTTTGGTGGTAGTGCTCGCAACTCTTACTTAAGGGGTCCCGGGTTCGAGTCCTGATGTGGCAGTTTTGTTTCATGTATATGTATATACAGGGTGATTAAAAAAATGTCAACACTTATATGGGGTTTATTTTTTATTTCCAATTTATTTGTAAACATTTTTCGTGATGCAAACAGTGCTTCATACAGTCTCTACTTGATGTCCTCAGATATCTATGCATGTATGAAAGCGGTCAAACGTTGCTTCCAGAGCCCTAAGACACATCTCCGGTGGTATTGCTTGGATGACACCTGTAATTCTTTCCCATATAAGTTTGAACATTTTTTTTTAATCACCCTGTTATTGTTCATAAATTGCCTTGTATCTTTATCCCTCTTTATTAATACTTTTCCTTTTGCAGAACCCTCCTCGGTAGCTTAATTATGTATATATTCGTTCAGTACAATTTTGTGTTACAGGAACCTGTCTGCTGCGTTTCAAGAAAGTTTTGGCGGGCTTGCGTTTTTGACGTCAAACTAAACACACGGTAGACTTACGTTTTATTTATTAATTCTACTTACTTATTCCCGGCGACTTACGTCGTTATTAGATTACTGTTATTAACTCGCTATTAATTTCCAAACGTTAGTAATTTAATTAGTTAACAACATGGCACCCTCGCCGAGTACTTGCAGTCAGTGCGAAGAAATGTTTGCTGCTTACGCGTTTAATTTAGCTAATAATAACGATCAATTAGTTTGCAGGTGGTGCTCAAACATGGATTTGCTGAAGAACGAGCTACAGCGTGAGAGGGAGGCCAGAATGAGGCTTGAAGAGAGAGAGGGTGATGCTCCTGACGGCGAAATTAGAATCCTTTAGCCCTTCTGAGAGGATTTATTCTTCAGTCGCGGCCTCTCCTGCCTCAATTTCTACTAATGGTATAAATAATGCTAACAGCCCTATCTCTTCCCTTAGTTCCTGACCCTTTGTGCAATTGCGTAATGGAGCCCCATTGAGACAACCTACGACTTGTCTACCAGTACTAACGAATAAGTTTTCTGGTTCAGGTTTCGAAGACGTAGATGAACCTGAAATACGACTCGTTGGTGATTCTATTGCTCGAGGGCAGCTCGAGGAATTCTGTCGGAGAAACCCCGGTCGTAGGCGCCGTTACTGCTACCTTGGTGCAAGGGTGGAGGATATAACTAATAGTGTTGATTTTTTTACAGACGGAACCTCTGAGGACACAACGTATGTTATTCATGACGGTACTAATAATGTTTTAAATTCTAGCTCGGAAGAGCTGCTGGCTAGTTATGGGGACTTACTAGAGCGACTAAAGGAAAAACTAATAAGATTGTTTTAACAGGTATACTTCCTCGAATTATCCAACGTAACGATTTCTACAGCAAGGCGACCTATATTAGCAATAACCTAAAGTCTCCTTGCCAACAGGAAGGAGTGCATTTTGCGAATTTTTGGAACAGTTTCTACGGCAGGAGGGACTTGTTCCTCGGAGATGGACTTCATCTTAATGACGTTGGAGCTGCGCGTTTAGGAAGACTATTTCATAAAACTGTCTCTTCTTTTCAGGCTGCCGTAACTTGAACGGTCCCGGTGTAATTTCCTTAAATTTCCGCGCGCGCGCGAAGGTATCGTGTTTACAAACAATTTGAAGGTTCTACCCTTAAATGCTCGTAGCCTACGAAATAAAATAAACAATTGTTTTCTTTAATTGCTGCAAAGACTATGATTTAATTGCGATAAATGAATCGTGGCTTAGCACTGAAACACGTGACTTTGTAGGGGAGTATCAAATTAAAGGTTATAGACTTTTTGTTAAAAACAGAATAGGTAGGGGAGGAGGAGGTGTTATGTTGTATGTCAAAGATAATATTGCGAACTTTATAGAAGTAAAGCACAGAATTCCAGAACTGATAGATTCGACTACAGCAGAACTTAAATGATTTCAAACTTCTTGTTGCGGTTATATATAGGCCTCCTAATCAAACAGCTGATACGGACGAAGCGTTCCATCGTGAACTTAAGAGAATAATAAGTAGTGAGCAGGCCTTAGTTATAGGTGACTTTAATTGTGCCAACGTGGATTACGATACAATGCAGGGAGACGCGGAAGGTAATAGTTTAGTTAATTTTCTCGAGGACAGTTTTCTTATTTAAAAGGTTGGGGAACCTACGAGGTTGGACAGTATTTTAGATTTAGTAATAACTACGGACGATAGGCTAATCACTGATCTTCAAGTAATAGAACCGTTAAGCAATAGCGATCGCAATATGGTAGAGTTTGTCCTCTCAGTCAGTCACTCGAAACCAGCTAACTCGACTAAAATTCCTAACTTCCAGCAGGCAGACTTTTGTAAATTTAGAAATGAATTGTCATTCATCAATTGGGAAAACGTAATGGAGATCTCCTACGCAAAAATAATGTGGGAATCGTTTGAAACAGTATTTAGGACTATAAATGAGGAATGTGTACCGTACAAGATTAAGCGTGCGAAAGTAAATAACAAGCCCTTGTGGTTTACTTCTAGAGTAGGGGGTATTATAAAGAGTAGATATAGGGCTTATAGGCTACATAAGTGCGATAAAGACAATTTGAGGTTACGAAACAACTACATATCGCTAAGGCGTGAAGCGAAAAGCATATTAAAAAAGTTCAAGCGTGATTTTGAAATCTCCATAGTTTGTGACGGCAAAGAAAACCCCAAGCGATTCTTTCAATACGTCAATAATAGGAATCCAGTAAAGAGTGTCTTGGGGCCGTTGAAAAATTCTGACGGAGATCTAGTTTCTGAAAACAAGCAAATGGCTACTCTGCTAAACAAATTTTTTACGTCAGTTTTTACAATAGAAGATGTAACGAATATCCCTCCGGTCATAGACATAATACCTTTTGACAATAGTAATACTTTAGATAATATTGTGGTTAGTGAAAGGGAGGTAATGCGCTATATTGATAAAATGAAAATGTGTAAATCATTGGGGCCGGATTCCATATATCCTATACAACTAAAAGAATTAAAAGAAAGCATTGTTGTGCCGCTAACAAAGATTTTTAATGCGTCTATTTCTGAGGGGTGCGTACCAGACAATTTCAAATTAGCAAATGTAACACCTATTTTTAAGAAAAGCGATAAAGGTGCGGAGGGAAATTGTAGGCCAATCAGTTTAACGTCTGTTGTAGGTAAGCTATGGAATCAATAATTAGGGATCGTATAGTCGAACACTTGGAATTGCATAACTTGATTAGAAATACGCAGCACGGTTTTAGGCGAAACAAATCTTGCTTAACTAATCTTTTAGAATTTTTTCAAAGCGTGGTTGAAGTTTACGATAGTCATCGGGCGGTAGATGTAGTGTATTTAGATTTTCAAAAAGGGTTGCGAGGTAGGAAACAGAGAGTGGTCGTTGATGGAGCGGAGTCGCCTTGGGCTAATGTAGCGAGTGGCGTTCCTCAGGGTTCTGTATTGGGCCCCTTGCTTTTTCTTATATAATGGGTGTCCCACAAAAAAGGAAACCGAACTTTAAATGACTATAACTAAATAAGTATTCGATCTTTTTCTGCTTTGTAAATGAGATTTTACTCGCCAATCATATTTCTATAAATGGTCAAATTTTTATTGGATTGGTTTAAAAAATGCTTGAACAGCATTGCTTTGAGTGAAGGAAACCAAAATGGGGTCTGCGCCAAAAAACTGAATCTATGGAATGACAAAAAATCGCTAGGCTAATAGGCCCTACAGTATTATTTTTTTCGCGTGAAGAAAGTCGGTCATTTTCGGCCTTACGGTCCCAGCATAGCCTAGGCTATCATTGTTTACATTTGAAGAAACAGCTGAGCGCTTGCTTCTTTCTGATTAGTCAATCGAGCTGGTTAAACGGTAAACTTGACTTTTCTGCAGCAATCGTACCCTTCAACATGCAGTTATCAAAAGAACAACGAATATTTATTGTCACAAGTGGGATGAAGAGTGGTAGCTTTCAACAAGTACAGGATGCATTTCAGGAACGTTTCCCTGATAGACCTCCTACCAAATCCACCATTTGGAAAAATATTCAAAAGTACAAGAGAGAAGGGACAAGTTTAAATTTGAACAAAGGTCGTTCAGGACGTCACAAAACAGTAAGAACAGAAGAAAATATTAAAAATGTTCGCGAACTGCTTCTAGAAAACCCACATGTATCAGCTAGGAAGAATGGGATGCAACTAACAAAATCATCATTCAATCGTATTGTGCACCTTGATCTTAAATGGCATCCACACAAAATGCATATTCGCCATCAGCTCTTGGAGACTGACTTTCCCCGCCGAAGAAGATTCGTACAATGGCTCCTCCATAAACCAGATCGTTTTTTGGACAACATAGTGATCAGTGACGAGGCAGCATTTTTCATGGATGGAAGAGTCAATAATCATAATGTCCGGCAATATGCTCCACTGCACAATCCTCCAGAGTTTAACTTTGACCGCACCATATGCAAGGAGAAGGTGTCTCTATGGATCGGAATGTGTGGAAATGGCACTCTAATTGGCCCTTTATTTTATGATAATAATCTAACCGGTGCCCTCAACTTGTTGAAAGCAAATCAACAATTAATCAAAAAAGTAGTGCAAGCAATGAGAACCAAAGCTAATCTTTGCATGGAAAGGAATGGATGGCATGTAGAGGGCACTGGTATGTAGGAATTTTTTTTTGTTATTATGATTAATGGATTATTATTGGGTTTTTAATAGATTAAAGGTTTGATTCGAAAAATGTTTTATTCACCGTACAACAATATGGTATGTTATGCCATTCCATAGATTCAGTTTTTGGCGCAGACCCCATTTTGGTTTCCTTCACTCAAAGCAATGCTGTTCAAGCATTTTTTAAACCAATCCAATAAAAATTTGACCATTTATAGAAATATGATTGGCGAGTAAAATCTCATTTACAAAGCAGAAAAAGATCGAATACTTATTTAGTTATAGTCATTTAAATTTCGGTTTCCTTTTTTGTGGGACACCCGTTATATTAACGATTTAGATGTCGGCCTAGTCAGTACAGTTTCAAATTTTGCGGATGACACGAAGTTGGGTGGTAGACTGGTAGGGCAATTAATGATGAAGATAGAGGTAAAATCCAGGAAGATCTGAACAAAATTGTTGATGGGTCAGTCACATGGCAAATGAGATTTAACGTCGATAAGTGCAAAATTTTACATATAGGTTCGCGTAACGGTAATTTTGCGTATAATATGTCAGGGAAGGAGTTGGCAAGCGTAGAACAGGAAAAACATTCAGGAGTTATCGTCACTGGTGATTTAAAAGTGGCGAAACAAAGTACAGCAGCGGTCAATAAGGCAAACAAAGCATTAGGTTTCATAGCTAGGAATTTTGAGTACAAATCGCGCGATATTATTGTTCCTCTTTATAAATCATTAGTTAGACCCCATTTGGAGTACGCGATCCAATTTTGGAATCCACATATGCGAAAAGATATAGACAAAATCGAAAGAGTTCAAAGACGAGCAACTAAAATGATTCCGTCGCTTAGGTCAAAGTCGTACGAGGATAGGCTTAAGGAGTTAAAATTGACTACACTCGAGACTAGGAGGCTAAGGGGTGATCTAATCCAGGTTTTCAAAATTATAAATGGGTTCGATAACGTAGATAGAGATAGCTTTTTCGAAATATCACAATATAATAGGACTAGAAATAACGGGTGTAAGTTGAGAAGTAGAAGGTTCGAGACAGCAGTTGCCAAAACCTTTTTCACGCATAGAATAGCAAATAGCTGGAATAGTTTGCCGGTAGAAGTAATTAGTAGCACGTCTATAAACATGTTTAAAAATCGATTAGATGCATATGTTGATAGATTGGGTATAGTTTAAGGTAGTAAAATTAAGGTTTTTGTGGTTCGGAACCCACGTAAAATTGTAGATCCCCTCCGCCACCACAGAGGACATGCGCAATACACAACTACAACCACAGTTAGGTAGACCGGCTATGAGTGGAGCCTAGGGTCTTTGTTGGTCTGAAACATTATAACATATACATACACACACTGTATATATGTATGAAATTGTATATATGTATGAAATTTGGTAAAAGAATAAAAATGGAATTATGATACTTTAGTGTTCGAAAAGTGATATCCGGAAACTATTGTTCAAAGTGGATCCCGATGGCAGAAAACCAGAAAGGAAGGAAACGCAAGTCAATCGAGGTTAATTGGATTGGGCTGCACACAGGTTAGGTTAGATTATATCTGTTAAGATTCTTATAATTTTAGGTGTCATTCATTTTGAAGCTTTTACCGCCTTAATAATGATCATTCGGGAGGGCCGGAGACTGGCACAGCGCTCGTACCAACTAACGCGGCCCAATGCCCTAAGTTCTGTATTATTATTATTACCGGTATCACCTAGTTTCGAAACCCCGACCTCAAATGTCTTCATTTCGCTTATAGGAAAACGATGTTACCCATTAAGCTACGGACGCTGGCCTTCGCCGCTTTGATATTGTCTTCGAGAAGGCTTTTAGCATCATTTACCTGCCAAAATGATACGCTTTAAACCTTAAATTTCTGATAGAAAAAGTATGATAATTCTTTGAAGAAAAAATAATTGACAAATTAAAGAAGAAAACGCGAAAAAAAATGGTGAACTTACCCAGAAGTTCATCAAGTAAACAAAAATATCTTTTTCGGATAATCTGTTCTTACATTTAGTGTCTACCGTACATATATAGTCACGTATTTCGAGTGCGTATTTAAACGTCTAAAAAAAAGATAATAAAAGGATGAATAATGAATAAAATGACCCATAAATTAAACGAAGTATTTATGTCAAATAAACGGAAAATATGAAAACAAAATGAAGACAAGCAATGAACTTTGAAGAAGACCTTTTGCTTAATACCGAAAATGGGTTGAGCGTGGATCGAGAATAAACACAAAATTTTGAAAAAGAGCCATTGATGTTGAAAATGTCGATATTGAAAGCAGTGGTGAATACATGAAAAAAAAAAAAAAAAGATGAACGTGACGATGTGGTGAATGAAGTAGAAAAAAGCATATAATAATAATAACGTGGTCCCCCAAAAATAAATAAAAAATATGCAAAGTTTGAAATTCGTGTTGGTGATGAAAAGGTTGAATGAAGTAGAAGTGGAGCAAATGAAAGAACGAGAATTTTATAAAGATGAGAGAAATATAAAAAGAGAACAAAAGAGACCAACCCCAAAAACAAGTCGGCAAACCAGTGAGTGATTCGTACGTAGATATTACAAAAGCGCTGAGGGCAAATATGGACTGAACTCAATTTATGGTCATCAAAAATAGGTTTTCATAGATCGAAAACAAGAGAATGGAAAATATGGATCGCAGTGTAAATATAATAAAGTCAGATTTTACGAACAGATTTGGGCCACGACTTCGTAAAATCGGGATGGTTCGCGATAAGGGAGCTTTCCTTCGTATTTCTTGTACAAAAGGTTTATGATACAGAAATAAGTACTATGACTAAGGATAAGGATAATACCACAAAAGGAAAAATAAGAAATAAATAAATGAATTATTAAAAGGAGAAACTTAAAAGAAATAAAATTTCAATACCAAAACAAAATTCTAACCCGAAAGAAAGATGGATGGTCTTTGGGTGGAAGGGAAAGGAGGCGGAGCTTGAGGGAGGGCATTAAATTAAAGATTTTTTTGTTTTTTTTTGGGGGAGGGACAGAGGGTTGATCGTAAAATCGATTTTTTTTATGCTCTTACAATAGAAAGGAGGTTTGGTATACGATGGTTCGTAAAAACTGAATTTCGTAAAATCGAAAGTCTACTGGGAGTTCGAACTATTCCTTCGAAAAGTTGTCGAAATACCAAATTATCGAAATCTACCTTAACCTCTTTGTTAATTGACTGGAATTGAAATTACGTAATTTTAAACTGATGCGTATGTATAACTGATGCATTAAAAGGGTATAATCAATGCGTAAATATTAGTTTTCGAGTGAGAAGTTGTTGTTTTTTTAATAAGTAGTTAAAGGAAGTGCGTACCTTGTTAAGTTCTTTAACGCTCTTATACAGATTCCGCGGGAATAAATTCGATGGGAATAAATTCAACGGGAATAAATTTGTTTTTACTTTTAACATACATAAAGTATACGCTACTGCTAGTGTAGGTCCCATGTCTCAAGCATCTCATATTGCTGCCATAACACTAAAATCTCGCTGTATTTATGGGTTATAAGTAGAACCTTTGGTAGGGAACCTGATCAAACAACGATAAAAAATTAGGAGGGATATATGTTGTTGGATTAGGTTGGTCGCAGGCCTACCTTGAACGTTTGTACGGAAACAAATCAAGTATAAAAAAAAAATATATATACTATATATATATATATATATATATATATATATATATATATATGATGCAAACCCACAAGGAAAAAGAAAAATGATTCCAAGGCCTTTCGTGTATTCAGAAGTACACCTCGTCATTCCCTGACGAGGTGTATTTCTGAATACATGAAAGGCTTTGGAATAATTATTAGTGATGTAGCTGATGTCATTTTTTTCACATCCGCGGATGCGGATGCGGATGAGGATGTTTGATTTCAACATCCGCGGATGCGGATGAGGATGTTTGATTTCAACATCCGCGGATGCGGATGCGGATGTCTACATTTTCGTTAATTTTTAGGATATATTCGAGATTTGTTGTGTTTAACGTATATAATAAGTTATTATATAGAGAGCTGTAGCTATAATGTAGTATAATTGATTAATTGTACAATAATTGCTGTACTTTTCTCTGAACATATAAAATAATATCAAGCATCTAACTAATATAGAAATCAATTAGTGAATTCGTCTGCAAATAAATTCGTTATATTTTGTTGAGTTTCAGCCACAATTAGAAACCATAATTGTGTTACCAGGATGCGAGACGTGAACCCAACTCAAATGCACCCCACCGACCTCTTTCCCCAACCTCCACCCTTATAGAAAGAGATCTTTAATTAGCTTGATAACTATTTATATTAAGTTTAAAGTTTTATTAGGCATATTTATAAATGAGTAATTAAAATAAAGTAAACTAAGATGTTCATCGTTTAATGTTCAAACTTAATTATAGGAAGGTTATGCTTAAGGAACATTAACTTTTCTGCCTTTTCTGCTGCCAGTCTGTTTCTCTTTTCATCATATATTAATCCAGCACTGCTAAATAATCTCTCGCTTGGTACGTTTGTTGGAGGACAGGCTAAATGTTTCCTTGCAAGTTTACTCAAGTATGGATAGATATTCTGCGTATTTTTCCACCAACTAATAGGATTGTCACATGCAGCCAGGCGTTTTTCTTGGTGATAGCTCTCGATCATTTTTACTACATCTTTTGACATCGCGTAGGTCTCGTCATTGCTGCTTGACTCAAGAAACTGAGAGACAGATTCTGTGATAGATTTGCTTGTTGAAGGTGTTGGTTCTGTCACTGAAACTTTTATTCTTTTGGTGGGTGGCGAAGCGACAGATTCAAGATTGAAGCTCTTCAACTGCTTTGCCAAGTGATGATTTAACTCGTTCTAATGTACTGGTGAAAATAACTTAGCTTTGTAACGTGGATCTAAGTAGGTTGCAAGAGAGTAACTTCATACAAGAACAGCCTCTCGTCTTGTCGCTTGCATCACTTTTGCGCACAATGAACTAGTCTATTAATATAGTACAATTTGTAATTTCCGCTTATTAATGACGTTTTATCTCAACGGTCCACATCCGCACGACATCCGCAGTCCAAAGTGCGGATGCGGATGCGAGAAAATGTGCGGATGTTCCGCGGATGCGGATGCGGATGTGACCTACATCACTAATATACATATATAAGTGCCAGTGCCAGTGACGCTTCTCAGTTTTGTGCTCCGTCTTACTATCAAATTAACAGGGTTTAAAGTCAGTGAACCGGTATGTTACCTATACAATAAAATTTGTAAATGTGCCAAGATTACCCAGTTACAATCTTATTAGATGGTCCACAATACTTAATTAATAATAATACATATAATATATCCTCAAAATTTTCTACGACATCCGGCACTACCTTCTTGGACCTATGAGGTAGGTAAACAGTGACCTTGAAATAGCGGGCATACGAACGAACGAGCGAGTGAGCCCTTTAAAATTACGAACGAATGAACGAACTAAACGAATGAACGAGTGAATTTTAACTACATAAACGGTTCAAAATATTTTCAAAAGGCCAGGAAAGGCTCTGAAATCTTAAATGAAAGACCAAGCAAATAAATAGGTTTTATTACTTTAGATATATTTACAAACTTACACGCTTACATGTTTTAAAGGGACAAGGAGTGGGCACTCCTTTTAGCATCCCCATCCCGTTCCCCTCTCCCGCCCTACCCCCATCATATACACTGCGAATTTCCGTTTAATAGTAAAAGTTTTGACGGTGATCGCGGGAAATGTATGTTTCATTACGGTATAATCGTACAGTGACTCCGCGTGTATACTTTTTGTCATAGTTAAATAGTTACATAATTAATGTGAAAAGAGAACATCGAACCGTTGGTAGAGCATGATTTAAAGGGACGAAAGTGGGACCCCTTTCGGCGTTCCCCCCATCTCCACCCCCAACCACCCCCACCAGCTACGCTCCCCCGCAAGCCGTTACAGATACAATGGGGTCGTCTGCTGTAAATCTTGTAGAAAATCCTTGTTATGTTTTATATTCGACAAAGTAGATCATATTAGGTCAGACCTTCTTGTATCTGTCTGTCATGATTTTTATGATTCAGAAGAAATAGAACATGCGAGGGTACAATTAAACACCCTGTTCGGTGCTTCCCTCCCAACTCGTAGAGGTAATTCTAAAACGAGAATACCCTGAAAGACATTATAAATAAAGTGTCGACCCTCCGGGATAATGAGAATAATATTACCTTTTACGTTACTAACTTCCATAGAATACCGGTAATCTCTATGGGTGACGTAAACGTCTCGGTGCTCCTCAAACAGTATAATGAGGTACAAAAGTCGATAGTTGAACTGAAACACCAACACGTGGTGTCAAATCAGAAAAACGCGATTTCGATAGAACATTCCGGTCAGAGTTAGATGCGTTGAAAGAGACGCTCCTCCCAAAGCCCAGTTACTCGGAAGTAGTTCAGCAAGCCAGATCTCCAAGAAGCGCGTCGGGCAGCGAGGGAAACGAAATCCCCGCCTCCAACTCCCCCCCTGAAGGTGGGGTGGAAACGCAGCATGCAGGGGTAGCGGTCAACCCCCCTCCCGTTCAGGAAAGGACCCTGCTCCCGATCTCACAATGAGGAACAGGGACGGTCCAATGCCGAGAGACGAGGCATCATTGCCCTCTTCCCTGCCTCCCACTGCAGAGGAGAGGTGTTCGATTACGCCTCGCTCGGTGCGCAGTTCCCCCCTCCCACCGAAGAAGGAGGGCACGCGCGGCCGTCAGGTATAAACACCGCTAACAGACCCTCACCAAGCCACAGAGTAAGGGAGGGGCCTCCTATCCCCCAAAGGTTGTGCCACCCATCCCCCAGGCAGGCGAACCCTGCCTCAGGGAGATCGAGGGAGAGGGACGGGTGGGTAACTGTTAATAGGCGCCCTTCCCAAAGGTCTCAACCGGTCTCCGCGGCGAGGCCACCGATGGAGAATCTCACCCTATTTGTGTCGCGAATTCAGCTCTCGAACGAGGCAAGCGATATTCGACACATGAGAAGTCATTGGTGAACACAGTATAGTGATAGTTAATAAACTAAACACGAAATCTCCGTATTATAACTTTTAAAGTAATAATTAAAGGTGTAAATGCGCATTTCAACCCGTATAATATGAGTCAATGGCCAGACGGTATTATTGTTAAGGAGTTTATTCACTTTTCCAGGAGATTTGATAACAGGCAAAATAATAATAATAATAATAATAATAATAATAATAATAGGCGCCCTAACGGTAATGCCTGAAAGTTGTACTGTGTATAATAATAATAATCTTACTAATAATAAATTTCTATCAGTCATGGCGGATAACTTGTTGAAAATAGTCTCATATAATGTAAGGTCAGTGAGGAATTCAACTGTAGATGTTCATAAAATCTGCGACAGTGCAGATTTGATACTCCTGCAGGAGCACTGGCTACCTAAGCAAGAGCTAAAATTCCTCTCTACCATCCATGATGACTTTATGTACCATGCGTCATCAGCAGTAGACTTGTCAGATGAATTAATGTACGGTAGGCCTTTTGGTGGTGTTGCTTTCTTATTAAGGAAAAATTTGTCAAAACATATAAATTTTTAACAAGCGATAATGTAAGGTTGTTAGGCATTGAATTACAAGTGAACAATGATTGCATATTAATTGTAAACTGCTATTTACCATACAACAACGGCAGTAATCTAGATGAATACATTGATTTGCTGTACAAAATTAAGTCATTATCAGATAACCCCAAATATTCTCACTGTATAATAATGGGGGACTTTAACGCACATGTGAACTCGGAATTCTTTGTAGAATTGGGTAACATGTGCGAGTCGGCCAATTTAAGTATAAGTGATGTAGATGTATTAGGGGTAGCCAGTGGTAATTTTACATACGTTAGCGATATGAGTGGTACCACCAGGTGGATTGATCATTGTCTCACTAGTAATAATCTAAAGGATCGAATTGTTAGAGTTCATATTTGCATGATTTCCTTCTTTCTGATCATAGACCATTAGAAATATTAATTAACGTTACCAATTTATGCGCAACACGACTTAACAAGAACTCAATAGGTAAGAATAATCGCGTCGATTGGTCCAATGTTATATGCAGCAGAGAATAGAATACAAAGACAGAACATGTCACCTCTTTAATAATTTAGAAATTTTGCACCTTGCTGTAATAATCCTTGCTCAAATGATTCTCACTGTAAACTCATAGATAGGTATTATAGTAAGATAATATCCCTGTTAAGAGAAGCAGGAAGCCCCTGATTAAATCTTACAACTATCATACTAAGTTATTCCTGGATGGAATGATTTTATTGCCCCCCTGAAGAGGGAATCGAAAGACGCCTATGATTTGTGGTGCTTTCATGGTAGACCCAGATTAGGACCAGTATACATGAATATGTGTAGAAGTCGGGGTCAGTATAAGGCGGCCATAAGGCGATGTAAACAGGAAGAAGAGTCTATTCGAGCATCAAAAGCCTGTGAAGCTCGCATAAATAACGATAATAACAAATTTTGGAAATTTGTTAAGAATCAAACGGGTGTCAAAAATGTCCTCCCTCCGACAATCGATGGGGTGTCGGGGGAGGATGAAATTGCAAAGCTGTGGAAAAACCACTACTCTAACATTCTTAACAGTGTGAGTAGGGATAATCTTAAGATAGATTGCAGCGAAACGATTGTGGGAGGGACAAGGGAAAATATTTTGATATCATTTTCTGAAGTAAAGAGGTTAATTAAAGAGTTAAAGACTGGTTCTGCGTCAGGGGTAGATGACTTATCGAATGAGCACTTAAAATATGCAAATGACGTAGTATGTCTGCATATATCATTGCTCCTATCAGCCATGCTTGCTCATAGCTATATCCCTGCAGAGTTCATGAGGGTATATATCTTGCCCCTGGTCAAAAATAAGTACGGAGACATTCTGTCCAGCAATAATTACAGGCCTATTGCTGTCGCTTCCTGCTTCTCGAAACTACTAGAAAAACTCTTGTTACTCCGATTAAATGATTTCCTATGGACATCTCCTAATCAGTTTGGCTTTAAAAGGTCCCACTCAACTGACCTGTGTATCTATGTACTTAAAGAAACAATATCTAAATACATTGACAGTAATTCAACCATTTATAGCTGTTTCCTTGATATAAGTAAGGCATATGATAGGGTGAACCACAATATTTTATTTGCAAAACTAGAAGACAGGAAGGTTCCCATGTACATATTAAATTTATTGAAATTTTGGTATTCCCACCAATCTTTCACTGTTAGGTGGGGCAATGTACTATCCGAGTGTTTTGGCTCCTCTTGCGGGGTGAGACAAGGCTCCTTGCTCTCCCCTATGCTGTTTAATGTGTATATTGACGGATTAATTGCTTCACTTAATGAGGCAACAGTGGGATGTTGTATAGATAACACAAGGATAAATAACTTAGTTTATGCCGATGATATGGTGTTAATAAGTCCCTCTGTTAAAGGTCTGGATCGGCTACTAAAGTCTGCGAAGTGTATTCGCAGAAACATGATATCTTTTTAATGTTACAAAAACTAAGGTTATGCAATTTCATCCTAAAAGCTGTAATCAGCCAGCTGATATAAGGTTTAAAATGAATGGTGAAGTAATTGAGGAAGTACAAGAGTTTAAGTATTTGGGTCAAACTATTACCAGCTCCTTGAGTGATGACTCGGATATAAGAAAACAATCTCGAAGCCTGTGTGCTAAAGCGAATATGACCATAAGGAACTTTCGTTTCTGTACAAGTGAAGCTAAAGACACTCTTTCGTACTTTCTGCAGTAATATATACGGTCAGCAACTCTGGGTGAATTATAAAAAAGGTTCTGGCAGAACCCTAAATTTGCTGTACAACAGGTCTTTTAGACTCTTACATAAATTACCCCCGAGATGCTCAGCTTCGCAAATGTTTGCTACCCGCAATGTCCCGAGCTTCCCGGAGGTAACAAGACGTGCTCAACACAGTCTAATGCAAAGAATTAAAAAATCAACCAACCCGATCATCCAAGCTATCCATGAGTCCTGCCATTTATCCTCTAAGCCAGTGGTTCCCAACCTGGGGTCCCCGGACCCCTGGGGGTCCGCGAAGGTAGTACTGGGGGTCCGTGAGCTTTCAATATTTCGAGAGGCTCCAATGGAAAATGGAAATCGTACATTTACCCACGATAAGGGCGCTTAGGCTAAAATTTCAAGTTTCCTTGCTCTTGGCTGGAATTATTAATACTTTTTTTAATAGGCTGTATTTTAATTGCATACTCACTTATATGTCCTTTATTTGATAGTGAAAAATGAGAAAACGAGTTAATTATTAGTTAATAAAACAGTTTGTTTGGTAGACGGAATCTTTCAAAAACATGGGGTCCGTGGGAAAAAAATAAAAATAAAAGGGGTCCTTTGTGGTGAAAAGGTTGGGAACCACTGCTCTAAGCTATGGACTTCTTGGTACGAAAACGTCTGTCTGTAGCTCCACTTAACTTCGACATTACAGTATTATTTCTAATCAATTGTATATATTTCTATCCTTAGTATGTGAACTGTCATTGTATTAATAATATTTGTCATATGGACTATAGTCTGCCAATAAACCTTTTCATTTTCATTTTCATTTTCATTTTCATATATATATATATATATATATATATAATTATCAATGCATTTACAGTTTAAGTGGAAGTATGAAAAGTTAAACATCTTTTAGCACAAAGCACCATTCCGCCCATACACCCACTTCAGGGTGCGACCAAGTCGCAGCAGCATTTCCAAGCAAATAGGGGGTCAAAGTACTGGCGAAGCTTTCGTACGTGATTCATTACCACTGAAAGCAACAAGAACACTTATATCTGCATTCAGTTTACTGCAATTTTCGCTAGTTTGTATTGCAGACACCCCCAGTTATTATCAGTCCTGGTGTATGATTCTTCAGGAACAAGATGTACCGCAAGTTTGTGTTTCCTCCATATATATATATATATATATAATATGCACAAAGGGTTGACAAAAGTAAATAGACACCACGATGATTGTCCTCAAGAACGAATGGCAAATTTTATCAGTGGAATATCAGAACGTGTGTCAACTTTACATAATACAACACCTATCCGAATGTACGCTTTACGCGATACACAAAAATGAACCCAAATTGATTCTACCCTGTTGTCTAATTTAATACTATTATTCTGAACTGAAGTTAAATTTTTATTTTATTTATTTTATTTACAAATATATACAAAATATATACAGTTTTCATAGATGAGTGGAATTTTATTATTAAATATGGATGCTGTACTATACAGCCGTAAACTGCTTTTAGCAAGCGTGCGCGCTCCACAAACCTAAATCTACTAATTAGATATAATTGTAATTAATTAATAATTAATAGATATGATCACAAGATTTTTATAGTTTTTTATAATAGACTTAAAAGATTAAAGGGAACTTACAGACTATGACATATACTTATATTAGGAGCTAAATACAACGAATAATGAAACCAATATAAAACTGTAAGGAATTTACAGACGAGGGCATATACTTTTGTACGCTTAGTATAAAGGATAATGACACGTCAGGTATGGTGAAAAGTGATAGGAGAGATTTGTAGAAGAAGGATAATGAGAATTTTAGCAAGGAGAAGAAAGGAGTGCCTTCAATAACTTTGAAATTTATTAAGTTTTAATCGCTTTATAAAAGATGAGAGAGAGCATTGATTGTTTTTAATTCATTCGATAGAGATTGTTCCATAATTCTACTGCTAATTAAATGTAAGAATTTCTATTACAGTGAAAAATAAGAAATATTAATTTACAGTTTATGGCGAGCCAACTCTAAAATTTCATTAAGTAGGACAGCGGCAAAGTAATCATAAGAGCAATAAATATAACAACCATAGCCACAATGGCGGAAGTAAAGATAATACAATATACTGGCATTATTATCATCAATTATTTATCAATAAACAATCACGAGATAGGGTAAATAATGTCACCAATCAATCAGTATTAACTAATCAATAATACAAAATACTTTCATTATTATCATCAGTTATTTATCAATAATTATTAATATCCTCCAATCAATCAGTATCAACGAATTAGTAATACAATATACTCATATTTTTATCAAATTATTTATTATTTTTTCTTTAAATTTTATAGGTACACCAACTATAGCAACAGTGGACCAAATAATGACAATAGTAAATACAAAGAGGTTTTTACTTTAAAGCAGTGGTTCTTAACCTGGGGGGCGCGCCCCCCTAGAAACAGGAATTTCTCTAATTGTATTTGTTATTCTCTTAACGAGAGCATGGGCTAATATTGAGAAGTTATTGAGAATGTTATTTTGATTGAAGGGGGGCGTGGAGGGAAGGACCAATTCCTAGAGGGGGCATGGTAGTAAAAAGGTTAAGAACCACTGCTTTAAAGCATATTGTAATAAACACTGAAATACTCCTAGGATTATCATTAATTAATTATTACTGGGAGATCTATTGGTGTGTCCCTGTGGGTGAGCGTTTGAATTAATTGGGACGGGGGCTATAAAGTTATTTGGATCAAAATTAACTTGCATTAGAAAATTATTAAAGTCATTATCGCATTTTATGGGAACCGGTCGGTGATCTCTTTTTATATATATATATATATATATATATATATATATTATATATTATATATATATATATATTGTTCCGTTGTGAGCGAAGCACTTCGAGAGCTCATCTGGGAAGTCCTTCCTGAAATTTTCTTATCCTTTTGAAGAGGTTTTCTCTTATAGCTGGTCAGATACTCGTTAACGGTTAACCGAAATTCTTGGTCTCACCTGGATGCACGCGTCTACGAATTCCATTTTCACGTCTGCATTCGGGCTCACAATCCAGAAAGGTCGTGTGGCTTTGTTCTCCTTGGGTCGACCGAGTTTAGAGGCTTCTATGATGTCTGGTGATTTAACATTTATTCGAAGATTTCTTCCCAAAGCTTCGATTGTCTTATGCTTCAGGTCTTCATTTTCGATTTCAGCAGGTGTCTCTGGCCCATTAATTACCATAACAGTTTTATATTGAGCCTGTTGGAGGTGTTCTATCCTCTCTTCCAGTTCCTCTGTTTTTTGTTTTTTTCTGGAGGGTTTCAGCTCTTTCCTTATGTTCAACGGGTTCTTTCTGCAAGAGTTCGACTTTCTGGCTTTCTGGTTGAGGGATCTAACTTGCTCCGTGAACAGCGGCGCCGGAACCATTTTTTGGATGAGTAGGGCAAAATGTAGCCAAAGCGGCGTTTTCAATTGGAAGAGGCGTTTTTCACATATGGATAGGATGCGAGCGCAACAGCAGCGTGGGGTCCAGATCAGAGGATCACTTAAGGGCCCTCGGTAGGGTTCAGGGGGTTCTTACCACTCATAATTTATAATTGTGTTTATTATTGAAAGCACTATAATTTAATATATTCCGCGATCAGCGAATCATTTCTCTTCCGTATTTATATAGTTTTTTATGGTTAAAGCATATCCCGACAAAGGCTAATTGCTATTTAATTAATTAAGCTAAGATTACATTGACTTCAGAGGTTATTATTCTATTCTTCATAAAGTAGCCACTCGTAAGCATTCAACAATTCAATGATAGATGCATGAGCTTGTAATACTCTGCATTAAATTGCACAATAACTATAGCTTAAATCAATTCACATGAAATATGACATGGATTAATATACGCACCAACATGAACTAATTTTTCAAGATGTGGCAAATAATCTAGCATGAAATAATTTTTTATCCTTTATACTAAGCGTACAAAAGTATACTCCTTAGGCTGTAAATTCCTTACAGTTTTGTGGGGGAAAAAAGGTCATTTGCCTCCCCAACAAAATTTCAGGGGAGGCAGCGGCCCCCTCTGCCCCCTCCCCCCGCTTCCGGTGCTTATGTCCGTGAGCATCCGCGTAATCCCATGGAGCTCCTCGATTAAGAAGCTCTTGAGGAGCTCGAAAAGCTTGCGATTATCAATGCTTAACTCTGTTAACAGTTATAGTCCAGGCAATCTAGAGCAAAAATAGCTTCAACCTGGGCAAAATTGCTTCAGAAGCTTTCTAAACTGTTTCCAGCTCAGGAACCATTGCAGAATAACGTATCCAAAATCCGACAAAATTGGACCCCGGGAACACCCCCAAAAATGAAATTCAAAATGGCGGACTGGCAGTTTCCTAGGAAATACAATAAATTTTAATTTCGCTTTGTAGAGAGAGTTATGACGTTTTTCTTGATCAGTAAAATGTTTTAAAACACATTTTCGTTTCTAAATTAACCTATATGACACTAAAAATTGTATTAGGCGGCTAGTATTAAACTATGACGTCACGTAATGTAAATAAAATATACTGTATGGAGTGTATGTGAGAATGGACATTGCTACATCTTTATAAACTTATATTATATACAACTCTTTAATTCCTACTACCCACTATCAAATCTGCGTATTTGTGCTTGTCATTTTCTTTAAAACTGTTATTATGTACTCCTTTTAAATACTGCAACACAGTTTATTAATTTGTGTTTTCTGTTTCAGACTGACTCGGTGTACGGCTGACTCGGTGTGCGTCCGCCTTCAAGAATGCAGACCCCTGAAGAATTGTGCGTGATTTGTAAGGAGAAATTGGACAGCGGACAGGAAGTGGTTCACATCTCGCAAAAAGGAGCAGATGGTATAAATGCATCCAGCCGCAGCCGTGGAAGCGATGTTGTTGCAACAGCTGGAATAAGTGTTCACGTTGTATGTAGGAAAAGGTTTACGGATAAAAAGAAAATTGAAATAAAGAAGCGACAGACCGCAGCCGAGGCAATACCAAGGAAAAGTGCTCGTTTTCATGAATACGCATTTTCCAGTGCTACTCACTGTTTGTTTTGTGATACCTTTGTGGACTTTTTTTCCAAACACAAACCAAAATCAGAGCATGTCAAAATAAGAACTACAGAGTTCTCCCTAACCATAAAAAGGTGCTGTGAAAGCCGCTGCGATGAATGGTCGTTTAATGTAAAAGGCCGTCTGGAGTATTATCTTCGTGATCTTCCTGCTGCAGATTGTATCTACCATCACACCTGCAGCGTAAATTTTCGAAGTGGAAAAAACATTCCTCGCGCATACTCTTCCGACGATCATGATTCGAAGAAAGGGAGACCAACTAATGAAGAGCAACACCAAGCATTCCTTCAGACCTGTGCTTACCTGGAAGAGAATGATGATGAACAACTGTTGATTGGAGACCTAATTTCCAAAATGGAGGAATATCTTCAAGGAAGTCAGAGCTCTGTCTACGAACGCAGGCACATGAAGAGAAAGCTTTTAGAACGTTACGGAGTCAAGATCATAATATCAGGTGAAAGTGGGAAGGCAGATGTAGTAACACTACGAGAGACAGCTAATGAAATTCTTATAGATTATCACAAAAAGTCGAAAGAATGTGATATAGATATAGAGCTACAGAAGATTTACCTAGTAGAAGCTGCTGCAAAAATAATCAGAAGTGATATCAAGTCTGTCGACTCGCCTAGAAAAGATGTGTATCCATCTCCAAATGACATCACTGCAGAAAGTGCTCTTGATTACATTCCCAACAGTCTGAAATTGCTATTATCAAAAGCATTTGCGGGACAGGATGCTTCAAGAAAAATAGGTGCAATTGGGCAGAGCATTATGCAAGCAACCCGTCCTAGAGGATTACTATGTCCACTACAGATCGGTTTGTCGGTTCAGCTACACCACAACTTTAGGTCAAGGTACCTTATTGACGTTCTCCATCAGCTGGGTTACTGTTCGTCGTATGCAGAAGTAACAAGATTCGAAAGAAACGCGGCGCTGGCAAGTGGGTCTGGCTCTTTTACTGTTGATGAAAACACTGCAGTCCTTCTAGCAGCAGATAACGTCGATCATGATGTCTGCACTTTGGATGGGAAGAATACCTTTCATGGAATGGGTATGATTGCCGCAATAACTCCGAAGATCAAGATCCACCCTTCTATTCACAGGCGTAATGTTGGTGACAATGACATTAAGAAGATTGCAACCGTTGACATTAGGGAATATAGACACGCGAGAAGCATGTTGAGGGACATCTCATTCCGCGAACTTCCAGTACCCACTGCCACCATAAGTCGACTTGGTCTTCTCTGGCAGATATCTTCAGCAGAAAGATCAGGTCCAAGTTGGTCCGGAACAATGCAGGCAATTCACGGTGGATCAAGTGTCTCACATCCAGGTGTGGCGTCGATCACGTTCCTTCCATCATAGATATGTCGCCAACTGACATGACCTGCATATTTTCGACATTACTATATTTGAGCAAGATAGCACGCGATCAAAAAGTCCCATGCATTATTACCTTTGATCAGCCTTTGTTCTGGAAAGCTTCCCAAATCATCAATGAACAGAGAGACCTGCAGGACATTGTTTTAATGCTGGGATCATTTCACACTTTGATGAATCTTTTGGGAGCAGTCGGTACTCTTATGAATGGTTCAGGATTGTCTGAAGTACTTCAAGAAATATACGGACCAAATGCCGTGCAACACATGATGTCTGGAAAAGCTGTTTCAAGAGCGATACGTGGTCATATGATAGTAGATGCAGCTCTTAGTACCTTACTAGTCGCAGACGTTTTCCCTCGTAATGAAGATGGAACTCCTCATGACCTCCATAAGGAAGCTTGTGACCTGCTCGACGATGTTATGACCGCCAAACAATCAGTTGAGGATGTGGAATCTTCGAATGCATTGTCTCAGATTGCTACCACTTTGGATGCGAAGAAAACTGACCTACAATCTACTTCGCAAACAAGTCAACTCTGGTTGGAATATCAGCGAATGATCAACATTGCACGTTCCTTGATAACAGCAGACAGAACCGGCTCGTGGGATTTGCACTTGCAAGCTATGCTGGAGACCATCCCCATAATTGCAGCAGCCGGACATCACAATTACCTGAAATCGATATACCTGTACCTGCAGAAAATGTTAAGTTTGCCTTCTGAAAATCCAGCCGTTAACAAAATGTTCCAGGAAGGTAAGTTTGTGGTAAGAAGAAGCGACAGATTATGGGCCGGACTCGGCACAGACCTGGTGATAGAACAAGTACTAATGCGTTCCCTGAAAAGCAGAGGCGGACTGACACGAGGAAGTGGATTTACAGACATCCAGAGGACAACGTGGCTCTTTTCTATGCCTCTGTGTTCCACTTATAACTTAGCAATGCAGGAATACACCAGAGTTTTGTTGGAAAGTAGTGAACAGCACAAGGAAATGAGGGGAAGTAGACAAATCAGGGACAGTAATGACATGAAGAAAGTACTTGAACGTCTGGAATCCTTATCCCCATTCCATTCTACCTCGGGTCTCTGCAACATTGTAACAGGGCTAACTGCTGATCCTGGAGTTAACGTTCATCAATTGCATTCAATCGGTACGAACATTGTCGTAAAAATGATTGGGAAACAAGCCTTTACATATTCTGCCAAAAGATCTGACAAAGTGAAAACACTAGGATCTGCTTCTGCCGTTGTGATCACTGATGCTTCAGATATAGAAGTAGATCCTGCACTACTGTTTCAGAGAATGATGACTGCTGTTGCCACTGGCGGAGACATGAATCTTGAAGATGTCATGTGTTACGAACTGTGTGCATATCCTCCTGCATTGTTCGAATCACGAAGTATCTTGAGGAAACCCGATAAGTCTCAGCTAGCTCATGCAATAATCAAATACACTGACACTTTACGCATGGAAGAAGTTCAAGAAATTCAGTGCACAGACCAGTACGTATTGGATGGTGGATCTCTACTACATCGTGTTTCCTGGCGTCAAGATGAAACATATGACAGCATCGCCAACTCATATGCCGATTTCACTCTGAAAACATATGGAAAAGCAATCATTGTTTTTGATGGCTACAGCAGCTCTCCTACGATCAAGGACATGACCCACAGAAGACGCAGCACCAAGACAAGCAGAAATGTGAATCTCAGTCCAAGCATGAAGTTTGTTGGCCAGAAGGAACACTTCTTGACTAATGAAAACAACAAGCAAGCATTTATTTCCCTCGTAGGTGAGATGTTGAAGAAGCACGGGTGTACTGTTCACAACGCAGATGGGGATGCTGATGTGGACATCGTTCGTGCAGCAGTTTCCTCATCAGAAAATGCAACTACAACAGTAATAGGGGAAGACACCGACTTGCTGATTCTCCTTCTGTACCATGCCAAGGACAGTGGTTTCAAGTTGTACTATCGCAGCGATATAAGACGGGGACCATCTCCTAATCCTGTGTATGATATTCTCAGCATTCAATCATTGTTAGGCAATGACATCTGCAAGTATCTCCTGTTTGTGCATGCTTTCACGGGCTGTGATAGCACATCCAGAATTTTTTCGATCGGTAAAGCCAAAGCATTCGACACACTGATGAAAGTGGCTGAACTCCGTTCAGTTGCAAATACATTCTGTTCTGATTGTTGCCAACACTCTGACATTGAAGCCGCTGGAAGAAAGGCAATGCTTCTGTTGTATGGCTGCAAAACACTTGAATCCACTAACGCACTACGTCATCGAATGTTAGTTGAAAAGGTAGCTACAGCTAAATCTTTTGTTACACCCGAACGTTTGCCACCTACCGATGCGTCCACAAAGTACCACAGCTTTCGCACATACTTTCAAATACTAATCTGGAAGTCTACAGAAGAGAAGATCGATGCAGAACAGTGGGGTTGGTATGTAAAGAATAATTCCTACTACCCTACAGCCTGCGACAAGCCACCAGCTCCAAATTATCTACTCAACATGATCCGCTGCTCCTGCAAGACGAAATGTGCTACTTCAAGATGTGGATGCAAGCGTAATGGAATGCCCTGTTCAGCCGCTTGTGGCGAGTGCCAAATCAGTGGTTGCGATAACAATCCAAGTACCGGTAATCTATCCGATGATAGTGATGAAGAGGATTAATTTCTGTATGTTTGTGACCAGGTATCACTTCTTCTGTAATGAACATAACTTGAAACTGGGAAAAAAATAATTGTTGTATTATTGATTATAAAAATCTGTAAAAAGCTATATAACATTATATTTGCGTAATAACTGGTTGTGTTGTATATTGTTGAATTATTTAAAACATTACAACTGAAAGAAAAAGCATCAAATGTATCTCTATAAATAAAAACGTAAATTATATATATTTTTTTTTTTCGTAGGAAACATCCAGTCCGCCATTTTGAATTTCATTTTTGGGGGTGTTCCCGGGATCCAATTTTGTCGGATTTTGGATATGTTATTCGGCAATGGTTCTTGAGCTGGAAACAGTTTAGAAAGCTTCTGAAGCAATTTTGCCCAGGTCTAACTACAAATTGCCTGGACTATTACTACTGTTCACTAGTGCCTTGCACCAAGGTAACACTACCTGTGGAAACAGGTGCAGAGAGAAGAGAAGTGGCACCATCGCTTGGGGTCCAGCAGTTGGGTATGTCACTCTGGGTTAGAGGAACTGGCACAGTCGTTCGTGGCATATTAGTGGGAGGAGTTTAGACGTTCGCTCCTCCTCTTTGGCGATAGGTCGGTAGACATACGGTTCTTGTCGCTTTTACCCATTTTGATTTTGAATTTACTGTAAGATTTCTTATGAAACTTACTTTACTGGTCGCGAGGCCAAATTATATATATATTATGTAGATCAGGTAATTTCAGGTAATTTAGATTGTGCCTAGAACGTTGTGGTTAGTTTTACATGCAGATGAGAGAAAGCAGCAAGATCTGGACTTTCACGAGCAAATAAAACACGTCCTTCCTCGGCGAAGGTCACACAAACAAATCATTCTTAATGTATGAGACCAAACCACCCCCATGCCCATTCATTCTCTGGTAAATATACATTTATATCCATTGAACTCATACTCTGCTCTAGTGTTATTAAATACTGTATCACTAGTCCAAGCCTCACTAATACAGACTATATCCAGATTTTCACTAATCATATAGCTAAATAATTAATTTTTTCTATTCCTAAGACTCCGTGCATTTATATAAAAACACTTCAACCCCTCAGTTTTAACTGGTTTACTACTTTTGGCTAGATAGTTGATATGCCTATTCCTGACATAATTTGTCTTTAAGACCCTAACAGTATTAACTTTACATATACCCTCATGCTTTATGCCCTCTGTTAATTTAAAGTTATCTTCCAAAACCCCAAATAACTCAGATTGTCCTCTAAAAGTCTCCCATATATAGCAGTTCCCTTTAACTAAGATGTAATTCATCCTTACTTTAAAGCTCCCTCTTTCATTAAAATTATCCCACAAATCTATGAATTCAACCCCTTCGCTACAGCCTTATCATCTAAGGTTAAAATTCTACTTATAAATTCTGAGCTTACTCCAACCCTTGGTAAAATGCTCGCTACATAACACTTTCTTTGCCTATTTTTTTCAAGTTTCAATTAATTCTCTGTACCTATGTTTAACTTCTGAATTTCTGTTCATCTTAAATCCACCATCTTTATCCTTGCTTGTTAAATCATTTGTACTTCGCCTTCCAGGCAACTTCTTCACTATCTCATTGACTTTAGAAATATTACCTCCCGGAATACATATTCTTCTACGGGTTTTCCTTCCCTTGTTGCAAAATTAATTGTACTGATTCCTAATGATAACATCCGTCCATTTGACCCTCGAATCTCATTTCGGTTCAACAAGAAGTGCACCACCGTTGCAAGCCTGTAACCACTTCATCCGCCGTCGTAAGCACCTTCACTCCCGCGAGTTCAATCCGTCCTCAAACTTTCATCATTTATCCGGCTCAAAGGCTCTCGCGTCTCACAGTCTGTACTCATCACCAAGCCCAGGTCTGTAAACAATTTACATAGGCACAGAGATGGGCAGTATTTAAATACATATGTATTTAAATGCGTATTTAAATACGTTTGTATTGTAATACTTGTATTCATAAATACTTTTTTCGGAGTGTACTTAAATACATATTTAAATACTTTGAAAGAGTATTTGTTATTTGAAAATACATATTTTTAAATACATTTCGCAAATACATTTCTTAGCCTCAACTGTCAGATAACAATTTGCTCCCTGAAACAAAATACAAAATCTTTCTAATCATCCGGAAACTCTGTTCCTTAGGCTTATCCTGGCGTCAAATCAGATGGGTTAGGTTTTCAGCGGTCAATACCATATATTTTGGAGGAGATTATGTTAATATAAAAAATTATATCAAAAAGCGTTTGCAAACAAATGATATGAAGGATATAATTTTGATGACCAGGAATGCTATATCTCCATCATTATACGTTCTACTAAAAAACTGTCAACCTACCTCAGTATCAGTCGAAAGAAGTTTTTCGATTCTTCGAAAACTCCTAGCCAAAGACAGAAACTTCAAATCCAAAAATGTTAAAAACTATATTGCGGTGTTGTATAATGCAGATGTGGAATAATTGTATTTAAAGATGTTAACTGACTGCATGTGGAGTGTTGTATAATATATTAGTTTTATGTATCAATCTATAAGTAGATTATACAATTTATCACTAAAATTACACAACTAATAGATTGTAATCACGAAAATTGCTTTACAATAAGTCAAATTAGACAATTTAATGGTACATATTTATTAGGTCAATAAAGTCAATTTTGGAGGAAAATAAAGTCAATTTTGTTTTTGTTTTTAAGTCAATAAAAAATTGCCCTACTTATGAGTTATGCATATATGTTTATAAAGTCTAATAGATGATAATATCATTAAACTAATGTTACCAAGAAATATGTTTTAGAAAAAATTCTGGCATGATATAGTTGGATAAGTATTTAAAAATGTATTTGAAATGTATTTAAATACATTTTCGATGTAATGTATTTAGTATTTAAATACATTTTGAAAATATGTAATGTATTTGGTATTTAAATACCTTTTTAATGAAGTAATGTATTTAGTATTTAATTACATTTAAAGTAAGGGTGATCCAGAGAAATGGGACCCAAAAGAAACCCCTGTAACTCTTAAAGTATAAGTCCTTTTATAAAATCATACGCATCATTCGAAAGAGAATAGTTACAAGTTTGTACAGGATTGTATAGGTTTTGACAATACAAGACAAGATAAGATACAAAACAAAATAAAAGTGTTAGTTAAAACTAACCCTTCAAGATGACTGCATGGACTGTGGAACAGCTGCGTTTCATAACTGAGCAATATTATGAGCATGGAAGAAGTGTAGTTTCAGCTCTTAGAAGGTGATTTTGACATCTGAAAATTTGTCTTGAAAGATCTTTGAGCTGAAACTACACTTCTTCCATGCTCATACTATTGCTCAGTTATGAAACGCAGCTGTTCCACAGTCCATGCAGTCATCTTGAAGGGTTAGTTTTAACTAACACTTTTATTTTGTTTTGTATCTTATCTTGTCTTGTATTGTCAAAACCTATACAATCCTGGACAAACTTGTAACTATCCTCTTTCGAATGATGCGTATGATTTTATAAAAGGACTTATACTTTAAGAGTTACAGGGGTTTCTTTTGGGTCCCATTTCTCTGGATCACCCTTTATTTTGTGCCCATCTCTGCATAGGTCTAACTCACTTGGCCTACAGTGTTTATTGTGTCGTGCTGGGCTACTTTGTTACATGGTATATAAACCCAACTAACTCTCAGCCTAACCGCATAGGCTCTCTGAAGTGTCTTTCAATACCGCTAAATCGAATTCACATATTTATATTATTGTAATACCTCAGGTAGGCTTATTGCTGTTTGTTAACTAATCTTGTTATCGTAATTACTGGTCTCAACACCACTGCATTATTTAACTTTTGTCCTGTATTTAACTCTTCACCAAGAGAAGTGTAACACCTTCAGAAATGCAGATAGAACTCGTGGTAATGGTCTCAAATTAGTGGGTAAACATTTTAATTCCAATGAAGCTAAACATTTTTTCTTCAATCGTATAGTTAATTTGTGGAATGGATTATAATTATCAGCCAACGTAGTTGAAAGTAATTAGATCGAATCCTTTAAAAAGAGACTAGATGTTTGTATTACCTTAAATCCGAGGTTAGAAGCATTCGTTAGCGCGTAGAGGCGTTGTGGAATTTTCATGGATTCCCTCTACTTTACTTTAAAATTTTCACTCTATCTTCAAATTTCTTTCCTTCCTTTCAACCTCTCTTCTTTGATTCTTTGATTTGCTTTAAAACTTTCTCTTGTCTTTAAATTTTCTAACATCGTTTAACCTTCCTTCTTAAACAGACAGCCTCGTAGGGACCAGCCGGTCTGTTGCTGTTTGGTGTCCTTTGTATTCCTTTGTGTAAAATTACTCCTCCATTGTCAATAATCAGTGATCGTAATATTGCACAAATCAATATAAACTCACTGTTATTCAGTGCAAATAATTATTCCTGCAGTTTGTTAATTAAACAATACCTACAAGACCTTTTTATCTCCTTTTTTAAATACATTATTTATTTGGTCGAAAGGTCAAATTGGTAACCCATTAAACTTTCCAATTAACGAAATTACATTTATTACAGTGGCTTGTGTAGAAGAGCGTTCGGCACAAGATGAGGAGGGAGAACGAGCAAATGAAAAGTGAGGTACCTCCCAGGAATCGAACCCAGGATCATCCAATTGCCGGTCGGATATGTTAACCACTACACCAAGGACAAATACAAATCATAACAATAAAGTGAAACACCACAACATTAAATTAGATTAGGTTAGGCTAGGTTAGGTCATTATTTTGAACTACAAAAAATTTCATTGTCGTGAATCTTAAATTTTGCAATGTTGACTTAATTTTTCCCCCCCAAAACGTTGCATTAATTTTTTGTTTTCAGTATCTTTCACGTAACTTTTATATGTGTGTAACTTTCCCTTAACAAACATGTACAGTATATATTATTAGAGATTTAACATGTTAAATATAACGTTCCAATTTAACCTACGTACGATTGGATGTAAATGAAAAAATGAACGGGAAATATGATAATAAAAACCCACTCTAATAGACAGAGTTTATTTCCACAACAGTTTCGATGCCCACTGGCATCCTCTTCGGGTGGATACAGAAAAACGAATGAACCAAAAACAAGAGGGAAAACAGTCCAGGGACCATTTTCCCTCTTGGTTTTGGTTCATTCGTTTTTCTGTATCCACCCGAAGAGGATGCCAGTGGGTATCGAAACTGTTGTGGAAATAAACTCTGTCTATTAGAGTGGGTTTTTATTATCATATTTTGACTTTCACGTAGAAAAAAAGTGAAGTTTTTTGCATTTAATGAACGGGAAACATTTCATACAAAGAAAACCTTTAGAAATATCGAATAAAGCCTTACATTATCAGATCATGCCAAACATACAGTAAGTAGGTCAAGGAACTTTGAATTTACTGTGAAAAATACTTCCCAGTTAAAAGAAATAAAACCGTTACCATCTAAAACGTTCAAGATATGTATACGTATATCATGTGTGTACGTATGTACATATATGTACAAACTAAAAACACATTGAAAAGAACAGGAAATTTAAGGTGTTTCCATCTGCATAAAGCACGATAATTCCTTCTAACTGATGAGTCTTCAAATTCGCAAAATCATGCGTTACGACAACTGCAAAGTATGGGGACTTTTTGAAAACACTAAGTTCTAAATCTAAAAGAATGAGCGTTCTGTAGTCAGGTAAAGACGGTAAGATGATCTGACGTACGAAAGCGAGGAAGCGCATCACTTCTCATAAAAATATCCATGCGAGTTTTGGTCTGAAGCTACCCCGGAAGACCTAGCCTTCCTGGTTGCTCCCCGGGATTAGGTGAAAGACTCCAACGCCAACTCCAATATCAATATCATCCAGTCATTCGCTATAATTTTTTACCGGTTGTTGTCGTTAAGTTATTCGGCAAATATATAACACATTTGTTCCATCTACTTGTGAGCATTCTTATTAAAGAGTTGTATCGATAATGTTTATTAAATTTTCCAACAAAGAAAATGCAGCGTGAATCGTATTACTTTAACGTTCAACTGTTTCTACCCGTTATTCCATTTACGTCACGTTTAACATGCTTTGTCTATTAACGTACAGACAAGCTGTGTTAATGTCCCACAGCAGAACATCGATCAAACTTGAATGCTCGGATTAATACACTTAGCTACATTGTGCTTATAGGATCTTGGTATCTTAGAACAGTCGGACGTTGTGTTTTCTGGTCCATCTAGAATCTAGATTGTGCTGATAGGATCTTGGTATCTTAGAACAGCCGTACGTTGTGTTTTCTGGTCCATCTACATCGGAAAAAGAAACTCGTCGCATTGTGCTGACATAACCTTGGAATTAGGTACTCTATATTTCCATCCATTAGGTACACAAAAATCTTTAATCCGAGTAAGGTAAACTCAAAGGTGGGCAGGACCGAGTTCCAAAAGGACCGATTCCAGGAACTCGGTCCTTTTTAAGGACCGTGAGCGGGAAAGTCGGTCCTTTTCTCAGTGAGGACCGAAATGAGGAGCGACGGTCCACTTTTAAGCAATTCCAGACCGTCCGGTCCCGACGGTCTTTTTTAGTGATTTGAGTGTGTTTAGTGATTATTTGAAGTTCTAAAGAAGATGGATCGTTTCCTCCAGAAGACTCAGAAAGAGACTGAGACTGAACTGAAACTTGTTTCAACACCTGGAGGAGACGAAGAATCTACTGATGTTAGTGCTTCAACTTCAAGTCAAGCAACTGGAGCTCCTAGCGGAAGAACTGAACCCGGCAATCCCTGGCCGTACCTGGACAAATACTTTGAATACCTGGGCCCCAAGGGTGAGCAGAACCTGGAGTACAAGTGCTTGCTGTGCCTGCCGAACAAGAACATCCTCTCGACAAGCAACAAGAGCCAAAACAACCTCAAGCGACATGTCTCCAGGCGCCACCCTCACGTCCAGAACCAGTTCGACCAGTGCTCAAGCCGAAAAGGTCAGGGCTCAGTGACAGCCATTTTGAAATGCTAGTCTTCTTGAAGGGAAACTCAAGCATTTAACTTAACTTTTTTTCATCATTTATGTATTGTATTAATTATAATTTACGTTAATAAAATTAAAGATTTCCGGTGTCTTTAATTTCATTTTAATCAAATTTTTCACTTATATTATATATAAGGACCGAGGACCGAGTCGTTCCTAGGTCCTATCTTCAGAAAGGACCGTGACCGGGACCGTCGGTCCAGTTTGAGGCAAGGACCGGGACCGGGACCGTCGGTCCTTTTTGAGGCCCGGGTGCCCACCTTTGGGTAAACTGAATAACATCTTAACCTATTCATACAAAATTTACTGACAGGTCCAGTTTAATTTAAATAATAATGAAATAATAATAATAATAATAATAATAATAATAATAATAATAATAATAATAATTTAAATAATAATGATAAAATTTAAGATTCACGACAATGAATTTTTTTTAGTTCAAAACTCCGCCCTTAAAGCCGACATGTCTTTTCAAGTGTCACGCGACATTTTGAATAACCAGTGTCGGCTAAACCTAACCTAGCCTGACCTGACCTAACCTAACTTAACCGTAAGATTCACGACAATGCCTTTTTTACGAGTTCAAAACCTCGCCTTTAAAGCCGACTTAAAATAGCTTAAAAAGCCGATATTGGTTACTCCAAAAATCACGTGCCATTTGGAAACCTATGTCGGCTTTAAGGCCGGGGTTTTGAACTAAAAAATTCATTGTCATGAATTTGATATTTAGCCATGAAAACTACAGTATAGGGATTTACACCGAACACTTGAATTAACATAAGTTTTTTTACTTCAGTCGGATCGGTGGAAATGAACCAGCACCGTCAATTCGAGGTTAACTTATTCAAGGTGGAAATTTTGGTCAACAACTTACGTAAATCCAAAAATCCAGAAATCCAAAATTTACTTAGATATAAAAATTCACATTTATACATAATCAAACTTCAATATGTATTACTGTATACCTATTACCTAATATGATAGAGTCAAGCTATTTTATATATAAAATTAAGGTAAAAATTGGTTATTACGCCCAGTCGGGTTTTTTGACGAGAACAAATTTTTCTGGTCAATTTTGAGTTGTTTTGCCCAAATGTGATATCCGTTCCCTGTGCAAATGCGTAGTTTTCGAGATATCTTCACCTAAAAACCTATCTTCACCTAGCCTAACCTAACCAAACCTAGGCCAACAAGTTTTCTCACCTTATTTGGGGGGGGGGAGGGTACAATTCGGCAATCGCCTTAAGGAAATGATGCATTTTAGTGGATTCTTCTGGATGTTCTGACAGGAATAAGTAACGTGCGAAATATTTGTGATAATGGGTTTTTATTTCCAGCACGTAAATCCAGGATTTCACATCTTTCCACAACCGTTCAATGTTTTGGGTGTGGATTAAAGTAGGTTGATTTTCCGCATTTTTTAGATATCGACTTTGGACTAGTCGAGATAGTCAGGGTTTAATATGATAATAACTGACAAAAACTTTCAGATCCCTAGCTTTAACCGTTGTTTGAGGAAACCGTTTCAAAAATCGTCAAAAAATCATGCTATTTTCATAAAAAAATCCTTAAAAAAGTTACAATTTTATTGAAAAAAATTTAAAAAAACATGTACAGAGTCAAACAGACACATTTAGATCCCAAGATCATCATAATTTTCACTGTAAGAGCCCTTAGAAGCAAAGGAAGGCCTCATCTGGCGGCTTAGGGCTTTGGCCAGAATGTGTTTGTACCTTGATTCGAGTCCATAAACAGTATGGGAAGCTTCAGATGTCAGCTTCACGGCCCTTTCAACACTCTGAGAATGTGAAGGCAGATCAGGCAGCTCCAGCTTGGTGCCATTCAGCAATGCTTCTTGAAGCTCCTGGTCAGAAAAGTCTTCTGTGAGAGCAGGTTCACAGATGCCACTTTGAGAAAGGTTGATTAGTTCTGACCAGTGGGTAGCTTCAATGTTTGATGGCTGTGATCTTCTTCAGCCTCTTCTTGTCTGGCTTCCCACTTCTGAAAGAATAATAATTAATCTATTTTTTATTCCAGTTTAAGATTTAATCCCTATTAGTCTTAGAATTGCTGATTTAAATTAAACAAATTTAAAAAAAAAAAACCCGAGTTCTATAAATCCCCATAATCGAATTTTTTTTCAGAAAGAAGGTAAGATTATTTCCATTATCAGAGGGGAAGGGGGGAATTGGGATAAGAAAATGTGAAAAAAAATTCGATTATGGGGATTTATAGAACTCGGGCCTTTTTTTTATTAAATAAATCCCCATAGTCAAATTTTTTTTTCACATTTTTTAGATTAATAAATGCTTACCTGATGGACAGAATTTTCTTGAGAGCAGCTTCTCTCACTTCCAAGTCATCAGACTTCATCATGGAGTACAGCACATTCCCGGGCAGCAAGGCAAAAGCATTGTTCTTCAGGTTCTTGAAAGCAACACCCTGGATTTCTTCAGACTGCTGCTTGATCCTCTGGGTTATGTTGAAGATGTACAGCTGCTGATTGTGGAACTTGCTGTCCCTCTTGATCTCAAACCAACTGACTGCATACACTTCCACAATGAACTTGATGGCCTGGTAAAGCTTATCCTGTAGTTCTGGAGGGTAAGCACCTCTGGTCCACAGACACATCAATCTAATTGCCAAAGTCAACCATCTTGCATGGTTTAATGGTCCAATTTTCCAGGCAGCAAATCTTGGGTTGACTTTGCCCCTGGAAATTCCAAGCACATACTCCAAAAGAAGCCTCTGGTCGCTACTGAGATCATTCAGTGTCTCCTCAGCAAATTCCATGTCATCCAGGGGGCCACTGAGTTTGGTAAATTCCACTTGTGGCAAATCTTGGTAGTCAATTTCACAGAGTTTTCCCAGCGGACAACTGAAAGCAGTGGGACTTTTGGTACTGCCATCAAGATGCTTGAAAACAGCTCTGAAAGGAAACTCATTCTGATGGAATGAACAGCGATTGGTGTGCAATTTCCGCTCAATTTTATTTTCCAGAGCTGTTACAAGGCCTCCCTCCCAGCCAGTGTTTGTATTTGTGTTGTCAAGGAGGACAGCTTTCAGGGAATGAACACTGTTAAACTCCTCCAAGACACTAGCAACTTTTTCACCAAGAACTCCAGTCGCACCTTTAATTGGGATGACTCTGTGAGTAAGATATGTTCCACTTTCAGTTCCCGGCTCCTTTGTGAAAGTCAAATGGTGCTCTTGTCCCTTTCCTTTCTTCAGCTTAGTCTCCCCATTCCTCATACAGGGGCAGCCGCGAGTTCACTGCCTGCCAGATCTCAATCACATCCTTTGCTATCATTTTAGCAATATCATAGTCTTTCAAGTCCGGGTGGCTGTTTTGGAGGAAATAACTGTACTGAATAACTTGGCGGAGGGTAGGAGGCTCTGTTTTATCCAAAGGGGAAGGCCAGCCACTGAATTTTTTGGCACACTGCAGACTTCCGTTTTTTACCCATTTTTATGAAATATCTGAAAATAAACACAATTAAATGAACGCATCATAAAATAACTTAATTTAATACACATTTTATAGGTAAATATCATTAAAAAATACAAAATAATACACTAATAAACATCTATAATGCATTTACAATAAGTTTCAAGCATCGTTTTGTTAAAAAAGCCGAATTTTAATTGATTATTTTGATGAAATAAGGTCCGATATTTTATTTGTTTACATTGCGCGAATGCCGCGCGCGCGATTTTACGCGTAAAATTCGGCAATTTTACAACTTAAAAATAATTAACAATCCTCAAAAAATACAATCATTTTCACAAATATGAGGTGGTGCAACGTTTTTTATACATTAATACCTTACTATCTAGTCTAGTCCAAGATCACAGTTCCAAAATCAACCTACCTTAGACTGTGGATACTGCTGTCCTGTGGATCTACAAAATGGTGACTTGGTTAATTTTTTTGTGTGTGTAACCAAGCTCCCCGATACGGTCGTAATTATTAAATAAAAGTAGCCAGAACTTCAAACAGTAGCCAGAAATGCAAAAAAAAAGTGACAAATTCACCAAAATAGTGTATACATACATATTATAAACGCCAAAAAATAGCAATCATAATTATTATTAAAAAAAATATTTAGACCAATTTGCACAAGATAAGATGGATATTTTCTTAGTTAATTATTAATGGGGATTCAATATATGGTATTGTTTTAACTGGGTGTGACTGGGTGAAATAACCAATATTAACCAAAATTAAAATACGTTATAATTGTAGGTAATTTACACTGTAAATTTCAAACTTTTTTCGTTAGAAATCAGAGGTAACACAAGGTAACATTTATAATTACATCTAATCACTGAATATGAGCATCAAAATGTCTTTACATTAATTTTATTTTAATTAGAATCTGTTTTATATTATACATATTATACAAGTTATAAGGACTTTGTAGATTTACCTGAATGAAAGAGCCCATAGTCTTCATTGTGTTTAAAATATTATGACTTAGGCAGTTAAGAGGAATAAAAACGAAACGACAAAAAGTCATGGAAGAAACTAGCGGGAAAGGGACTTACTTTAGTTACAGCTGAAAACGTCACGTGATTGATTTTAGTGTTAGATAAGGATTACATTAAAGTGTGTGGAGGATTTGGGGTTTTTCGGGGTCTCCGGTGCCCCCGACGAAGGTAGGAACGAATGTGGTGGTAACGTGGCCGATGATGAACGTAGTTTTCACCAGGCTAAGTAGTAGCGTGAGTTAATCAGAACTAGGGGTTAAAACCGGTATTGAAATACCGGTATTAATACCGGTATTGAAGAAGTACAAATAATACCGATACCGATATTATAGGTTTTCGGTATTGACAAAAATTGCTATTGTAAAATTTAGGCAATTTAGTCCTCCGATAAGACTGAAGTGGAAGCAGATTCATTACTGAGTGAATACATGCAAGAAATGGACAAACTAGGAAAAGTGCCATCTAAAAAAAATTCCATTGATTTTGATGTTACTAATGAATTTAAAAGCTTGGAAGTTACTTTACAGAGAAGTGAGAATTTAGAGAAGCTGTACAAGGCACTGCTTTCAATTAAACCTACAAGTGTAGAATCAGAAAGAGCCTTTTCTGCTGCAGGCCTATTTCTGACGAAACTGAGATCAAGTCTATCTGAACAATCCCTAGATGCTCTTTGTTTCCTCAAAGCATACTTTCAAAATCAAACTAAGAAATAAATATTTAGATACTAATAATTTCTATCTACCCCAGTAGTTGTATAATAATATGCTAAAAAAAAATTAAAATAATATTTTTATTACAATTTAGTAATTTACTGTATAAACTTTTTCGAATAGAAAGCCATCTATTTGGAGTTGGGTCATTAATTTATAGTAAATATGGTGAGTACTGCAAGTCCCTCAGACTTGTGGGAGGGTTGGTAGGGTGGCACCATAATAAATCAAAATAAATTATTTTTTTCATAATACCGGTATCAATACCGGGATTAGCATAATTGCCTCCAAATACCGGTATTGAAAATTTTCGGTATTATGCAAGCACTAAATTCAGAACTGAATTCTAAGTTTCAGTGTATCGTATATAATTTCTTATAACTCTCGACTTCATGTAGGCTGTTAGTTTCACTCTAGGCTCACGAACAATTTAATCAGTCTCAAATCCTGCCACCGCCACTTTCTTTGTATTAGTATAAGGGTACGCCTACACAGATATAACTATATACAAGTAAACACGAATAAATTAGACAGCGAGACAAAAAAAACAAGTGAAAGTTCCTCAGTTTTTACTCTTAGGATCACATATTAAATTTGAATTAAATTATATAATGTCAAAATTTGGCCAAGAGCCGGCAGAAAATCTCTGTGGCTCGGCGGATTAATTTGACTGAATTTTAAAAACTGTATGTCATTGTGGAAATAGGCTCCCTTAACTCACGGCCTACCTTAACATAAAAAAGGGTAAAAATAATGAATTAATGAAGTCTGAATGCGCCGAATCGGATTGGTAAGATCGTCTCAATCCTATGATAATAATTATTGGTTTTGTTTAACCTCCTTCGCAACATCTAAGGTCATATGACGGAGGGGACCTACAGCTTTACGTGGGATCCGAACCACGGGTCGCTACATAGTCTGGACGCGGTGGACGGTTTCCCATCCAACTACTGTCCGACCCAATTTCGCTTAACTTCGCTGATCAACGTGAAGCGGTGTTACGACATTGGCTACGACGTAGCTCTCAATCCTATGAATGCACGAACCCAGTTCCATCTCTGCCCACGCTTTACTTTTTGTAGCGACCTTCCAGAATGTTCCTTTCCGGTTGTCATTGCGCGTTCAGCCAGATTTTCTTTAATTCCTTTACTACACGTAACTAGAACTTAGAAGAACATTTTAAATTCTCTAACTAAAATTTATAATTAACTATAACTGTTTTACATTATTTATTTGCCTAAATAAACCTATCATTATATTACTGCTTATTCACAATTAAAATTATAATATTTATTTTAAATAATTTTGCGCATAATATCTATGACGCGCATTACCAAGCTCAAGGAATATACAACATTTCAGGTTTACTGGTGCAAGATTGATCGAAATTACTGGCGCCTTTTAAAGAAACGTGACTTTAATAGAAATAAAAGAGCGAAACTGGGCGCACAACACTCGCATGACCTAATATGGTGCTGCGATGACACAGAGTTGCGTGGTGAGATACTGCGCAATCACGTGACGCCCTTTAACTGGAAGTGAAAACCCCATAAACCTGCGCGAGATGCGCAGCAGTAGTTAGATCGACTGACGTCACGGGTCAACATGGCCGAAATATTTTCTACGTTTTTCTAATTTTTTATAAAAATTTTAGCAATATTAATTTTTTTAATTATAACAATTCTGAATTTTTTAATCCCAACATGTGTAACTGATATGTATTATAAGCATCATGGCAATGATAGCATCTTTGAGTGCTGGAGGAGTCTGAGTTTTTCTCATTTTCTTTCTTCCCAATTTGCTCATTGGGAACGGCAGTCTAAAAATGGAAAAGATGCATAAAGTGAGTGGCTATTTAGTGAAAATTTATTAAACGTTTTGTAAGCAATCTCTCCCATTCTCAATGACTAAAAAAACAAAAACAAAAATAAGTCAAGTTAGAATAACTTAAATTATTTTTGTTTAGAAAATTGCTCGTTTTCGCGCAGAATTTTGGAATGGTTACAACTGATAAGTTCGTCACATTTAACAGTCTGATCAAATGTCGCAGAATTTGGAGAATATGCTCATTGGTCTATTTATTCTGTTGGAGAAATTTCTGTCCTCATCGATACGAAGTTGGAAGAATCTAACAGGGCTACCAACATATTCACCTTTGCAAAGTGAATAGGTTGGTAGCGTGCGCGCGCGCGCGCACACACACACACACACACACACACACACACACACACACACACACTCTCTTAATATACATATATCGGGTGGGCAAAAAAAAAAAGAGAGTCCTCGAACTTTGGCTGTAAAATCTAAAGTTATGGTCAGATTTCAATATTTTTTTCACACCCCACAACTAAGTAAATTTCCTATACGGTGAGCGGATTTCAAAGAAAACTAATGAAAATTACGGATTTATTGAACATTTCTTTATGCCACTGGAAATTCTCCATTTACACTATTACTGCATTATCGGGTCGGCAAAAAAAAAAGGGAGACCTTTTAAATCCTTCATATCTCGGCAAATACGGTACATAGAACCATAAAATTTTAGTATGTTAGTACTAGGTAATTTTATGGTTTGTTTGCCATTTTTTAGCATTTTAGCTGAGAAATTGGATTTATAGCGAATATTCCAGAAAAATCTTGCAATAATTAAGGCGATTTTAATTAACGTAAGCCAACTGCAAGAGGTTTGGACAAGCTTTTCAAGAAAATCGATAAAACAGGAGATGCTAAAAGATGGCATACAAACCATAAAATTACCTAGTACTAACATATTAAAACTTTATGGTTCTATGTACCGTATTTGCCGAGATATGAAGGATTTAAAAGGTTTCCCTTTTTTTTTGCCGACCCGATAATGCAGTAATAGTGTAATTGGAGAATTTCCAGTGGCATAAAGAAATGTTCAATAAATCCGTAATTTTCATTAGTCTTCTTTGAAATCCGCTCACCGTATAGGATATTTACTTAGTTGTAGGGTGTGAAAAAAAATATTGAAATCTGACTATAACTTTAGAGTTTACAGCCAAAGTTCGAGGTCTCCCTTTTTTTTGCCCACCCTATATATATATATACATACTGTATATGTCCTTAGCTCAGTACCACAAAGAACAATATTAGCTCCATTCCTCTTCATAATCATGGTAACTGAGATAGATGAGGAAGTTACCAGTGACAAGACAGTAACATCCTTTGCCGATGACGCAAAAATTAGCAGAGAAATAAGAAACTCAGAGGGTACAGGATCTCTACAAACAAACATGAACAGAATATACAATTGATCTGAAGGCAATAATATGAAATTTAACACTGACATTTTTCAACTATTAAGGTACCGTTAGGTACGGAAGAAGGGAGGACCTAAAATCCATGGAATACAATACCCAAAATGGACAGTAAATTCAGAGAAATTCAAAAGCAGAAGATTGAGGTATTGTAATGACTGATGACGCGAAATTTTAAACACAAAATAGGACAGCAGTAGACAAAGCAAGAAAAATAACTGGCCAGATAGTGAGAACCTTTAAAAGAAGAGATAGGAATATAATGATTCCTCTATTGAAAACACTGATCATACCCAGGTTGGGATACTGCTCGGTCTTAACATCTCCATATATGAGTATAAAAGAAGACATTAGTTAACTAGAAGGGACCCAGAGAAACTTCACAGCCAAGATCAGTGAATGCAAAGAACTAAATTACTGAGAAAGGTTACGTCAATTAAATTTATATTTACTGGAAAAAAGAAAAGAGATGTACACCATTATTTACACTTGGAAAATAATGGAGGAACTACCTCCTAATCTTACTTTGAACCCTATAACCACTCAAACAACAGTGGAAAGTAGAAAAGGAAGATTGTGTCATGTTCCCAAATTAAAGGCTAGACAGGGAATATCCTCAACCCTGAAGGAAAATAGTTTTGTTGTGAGAAGACCAAGACTGTTCAACCAGCTGCCCAAGGAACTAAGGAACAAGACTAGTGGTGTAGCGGTGGATATCTTTAAAAGAAGATTAGACGCCTGGCTCAGAACAATCCCAGGTGAGCCGGGCTTACCTGGCTACGTGAAGTGGAGAGCACAAGAAACCAACTCTCTACTTCACCAAGCCAACTCAAGAGGAGGCAGGGACAACAAGCTGCCTCGCCGGGAATCATCGTACAGAACATTTGAAAGATTGAAAAGTATATATATATATATAATTAATAGAAACGACATAATATTAAGGAACGTTTCTGCACACGCGGAAGAGAAATAACGAATAAATGAAAAATGAGGCGAACCGCCCGGGAAACGAACCCAAGGCCTCCCAATTGCCGGTTGGATGCGCTACCATTACACCACGGACCTCAATCATTCACAAATCGAAATTCTCCTACATAGGGCAGAAACCAATGCCCTGAGAGGGCACCCTCGCAAATCGTGAATATGTGCATTTAACTGCAATGACCACACAATAAAGAAAGTGGTTGGTAGATAAATGGGTACCCTGGGTGCCTAGTGGTTAAGACGCTGGCTGCTAGTGGGCGTTAAACTGTAGGTCTAAGGTAGAGTGAAAAGCTTGACCTTTGTCAGAATGAACAATTCGGGCGGAAGCTAACCAAAGGTTATATATATATATATATATATATATATATATAGAGAGAGAGAGAGAGAGAGAGAGAGATTGCAATGATATATGCAGTCTCCAATGGGTTGAGTTTCTTTTTGAACACCCTGTGTGTATATACACACACACACACACACACACACACACACAGGGTGTTCAAAAAGAAACTCAACCCATTGGAGACTGCATATATCATTGCAATCTATCCCTTTTCTTTTTATTTCGGCTTGCGTCTTCTGTAGATATATATATAAAATATGTTCGTGTGTACGGTGTTTTGAGCACTTGTGCGTGTATATGTTTTCATTTAACCGAAAGAGTGAAATACAATAAACTGTATTAATGTTAAACTTGTTTTCATCTTTTACGACCTTCAAACGCGGTATTACAGTAAAAAAAAGAAAAAGAAAAAGAAAAATTTCTGACGAGTGTTTCATCTATGTTATATCGTTTCATTTTTGTATTTCTGACGCGTAAAACCCCGACCGAGCCCGTGAAAAACAAGAGAAAGAAGAAGAAAAAAAAAGTCTCAAAACAAAGATATTACCCCCTTAAAACTTCTTTTTAACCCCTAACCTAAACATCATTAACGTTAGTGGAGACCGCCAATAAATGTAAATTTAACAGAAATGTAGGACAAAAAACTAGGAGGGGAGAATAAATATCGTAAAACACTTTCCAGAAGCGAGTAACGATATACCCTTGGTCGGGAATTGTAAAAAGAATAAAAAAAAAAAGAAAAATAGCAAAAGAGGGCAACTTTTCTACTGTCTTCTACTACTCAATAACAAACGGGATAGGCCTATAGCTACGCGAGCGAGTACACCCTTTCTTCTTTAGTGGGTCTCGAGCTCATGAGTTATGTAACAATTCCAAGAATATTCCAAAATTCTCCAAACTCGAAAACGTTCCTGAGAATGTTCCTGGAAATTGGTTTCCGACACCTGTGAGATGGGTGCGATTCACGCCACTGAACAAACGCCACAACTTTTGCACACCGTCGTTCATATGTTATGATATCCTCTTTAGTTAATATAAACCGACGCTTTTTCCACTTAACATTTGCGTAAAATTAATAAAAGGAAATAATTAATAACACGCCTCATGCGATGGTTCACTAGCTTTCCTGTCAACAATTTCTCTCTCTCTTTCTCTGTCTGCCTGTCTGTCTGTCTGTCTGTCTGTCTGTCTCTCTTTATATATATATATATATATATATGATGAATAAAACCACGAAGGAAAGGAAACACAGAATGGTGCTCAAGCGCTTTCGTCTAATGACATCCTCAGGATTAAAAACTGATGATGGTAGGCCAAAATGAAAGAAAACAATGGAGGAGAGAAAGAACAAACGCTATGAAAAAGAACTGTGAAAAAGAACAATGAAGGTTGAATAGAACAATGCATATATGAACACGAATTGAAGTAGAAAAAATGAAATTTAATGAATGTATGAAAAAAAATCGAAAATAATGTAGCAATAACGGTCAGTAGCATTTATTGTTGATGATATACATGTATATACTGGGTGATTACAAATGATCTTCCCGATTTTAAATATTTATTATGAAAAAACTAACGAAGCTACAGCGGAAAGCCAAATATACAAATAAAGAATATTTCAGGGAATTTTTATTTGTAATAATGAACACGTCAGAGATAGCCTTAAAGTTAACGTGTTTTGCGCTTTTATCGCTGAGAAAGTGTACGGTCCATTCTTCTTCGCTGAACAAACAATTAATAGTATCATTTACCGCGATATGCTACAGCTGTGGCTGATGCCCCAGCTGCTAGAGGACAAAGCTGATGTGTGGTTTCAGCAGGATGGTGCGCCACCCCATTTCCACAGTGAGGTTACAACATTCCTGAATGAGCAATTGCCTGATCGTTGGATCGGGCGTAAGGGGGGGCCCAGTCCTTGGCCGGCTCGTTCGTCCGATCTAACTCCCCTTGACTTCTTCCTCTGGGGCTATGTCAAAAATGAAGTTTTTGTTCCACCAATGGCAACAACTTTGGGACATTTGAAAAAAAGGATACGCGACTCTGAGGAAAGTTCAGTATGATATACTACAAAATGCATGGAGGGAAACAGAATACCACTTTGATGTCTGCAGAACCACAAAAGGAGCTCATATTGAACTTCAAAAGCTTGTAAATAAAACATTTTGTGTTCTTCTTTATTTATATATCTTGCTTTTCGCTGTAACTTTGTTAGTTTTTTCATAATAAATATTTAAAATCGGGAAGATCATTTGTAATCACCCGGTGATATATATATAATATATATATATATATATATATATATATATATATATATATATGAGACGGGATGCTGCAAAGGGGTAGACCGCAGGTCGATCCTGAACCGTCGTTCAAATTCTCATAAAATATCATAAAGTAAGTATATATATATATATATATATATATATAGAGAGAGAGAGAGAGAGAGAGAGAGAGAGAGAGAGAGAGAGAGAATAATAATGTGATAATTTTTCGACCAGAGAAAGTAAAATGGGATTTATTGTTAAACAAAGAGAATACACAAACAAAAGGGTAGTCATGCTTTCTGACTATACTATTTATAATTTTATAACCATCTCAAATTATGAATGAAAGTGAAAAAACAAATAACAAATCTTCAAAACAATGCACGAATAAAGCAAAATAAACGTATTTACTACTTTTTCACAGGCATCTGGTTCAACCCCAGGCATTCTTTATATATATATATATATATATATATAGACTACCGAAAATCTACAGACAAAAACCCCCAGTAAGAGCCATTATGTAGTTATCTTACACTCGTGATTTCCACATATAGAAATACTTACTATACTTTTATAATCAAAGTTCACGTGGTCAATAATTTTCAAATTTGCCAAATTAGTAACTTCCCTTAACAATATGACAATAAACCCACACTAATAGACAGAGTTTATTTCCACAACAGTTTCGATGCCCACTGGCATCCTCTAGGTGTGAATTTCTAACGGTCTCTGGATTGTTTCCTTTCTCGCTTCTGTTTATTAGTTTTTCTGTATCCACTATCCACCCGAAGAGGATGCCAGTGGGCATCGAAACTGTTGTGGAAATAAACTCTGTCTATTAGTGTGGGTTTTATTGTCATATTTTGACCTCCACGTAAAAAAAGTGAAGTTTTTTGCATTCCTTTAACAATGCTGACCAATCATCTTCAGTGCAACTTCGATATCGAATCCTTCCTCGCCTACCAATGTTTCCATCAAAGAAACAGTTCAAATATGGTTTAATAAGCTATATCCAGGTGACGACAGCCTCGTCATAGGCGAGCTAACAAAATAGACTTCTCTACACAACTTAAATTGGCAAATTCAGACGCCTATTTCTTCTTTAATAACATTTTATACAAAGAAAGAGGCTCAATTCCTGTGTGCTTTCCTCTCTGCTGTTCCCTGGTCAATATTTTCCTTAACCATCATGAAGTATAATAGCTCCAAAAATGTTCGGTGGAATTTAGGCCAAACTATGCCAAAGATGGTGATGGTGATCAGACCTTCTAGTTTGTAATAGACCTGAGTATGCCTCTCCAATCCTGAATTATATTAATCAACAACAGAGAAACATACATTTCACTATGGAAATATACAATGTAGATACAGTAACTGCATCATTCTCTTAAATATAAGTATTATTAAGATAAATAATAATCGCGACACATCCACATACACAGAAAACAAAGACTTCTCGCAATATTCTATATGTAGAAATATTATCCTCTATCGTCTCAAATCACTGAAAAAAAGAAGTGTTAAAGACCATTTCTTCTATCTAAAGAAGTTATGTATTATTTGACAAGAAGTTTTGATACTCAAAAGTAGAAAGAACTTCCCATAGAGTGCACCCTCAAAAAGAAGTTATAAGTTCTAAATGTAGAAGGTTTTAGGTTGAAGACCATTTCTTCTATCTAAAGAAGTTATGTATCATTAAAAGAAGTTATTGTATCATTTGACGAGAAGTTTTGATACCCAAAAGTAGGAAGAACTTCCCATAGAGTGCACCCTCAAAAAGAAGTTATAAGTTCTAAATGTAGAAGGTTTTATTTTGAGTGTACTACGTGAACTTTATACCACTTTTGTATAAAATTAACCCTATTAAAAGTCTAATAAGCAAAACGTACACCCTCTATAGCTCGTACAGTCTGAACAAAAAGTCTTCCGTAACTATTTTATAAATAACCCCAACTACAGACATCAAATCTTTCTCTTTGTAGACAAATATTTACCCTATATCACCCTCCCCTTTTATGAATATATTAATATAAAAAATAAGATACGAAAAGATGTAAGCAAAATATTAACCGCGTTTTACAATCAAGATTGACATCTTGTCGTTTACAATTTTGAATATATATATATATATATACAGGGTGGGCGGAAAGTAGCTCCCTATTTTGGATTGGTAAAAAAATACGTATATTATCCATTTATTTCAGAAGAAATAATATGAAAAGGTAGGCATACATGGTAGGTTTTCTCTAAAATTCAATGTGGGCTCCAACTCTTTCCACCAGCTTCTGGAGCCGCCCAGGAATGGCGTCCACTGACTTTAGCAGGAACTCCAGCGGGATGGAGGACATGACTTCCCGAATTCGGTCCTCCAGTTCTTCCAATGTCCTCGGTTTGGTGCGTAGACTTCTTCCTTTACCCACCCCCAAAGAAAGAAGTCGCACGGTTACCGCTGAAAAACGGCAGAATCGGTTCAGTGTAACGGTGTGATGTGGTATGACCTCAGATCAGGTTGTGGGCCCGTTCCTTCTGCGCAACACATGAATGCTGAGCGGTACCTTGCTATGTTGCGAAACGAGGTCTGGCCGGTTGTCAGCACATGGGAGAACATCGACGATCTGATATTTATGCAAGATGGCGCCCCTCCGCACTTCGCTCTTGTTGTCCGTGAGTGGCTGGATGCCCACTTCCCTGGGCGTTGTATGGGTCGTCGTGGTCCACATCAATGGCCAGCCAGGAGCCCCGACTTGACACCGTGCGACTTCTTTCTTTGTGGGTGGGTAAAGGAAGAAGTCTACCGCACCAAACCGAGGACATTGGAAGAACTGGAGGACCGAATTCGGGAAGTCATGTCCTCCATCCGCCGGAGTTCCTGCTAAAGTCAGTGGACGCCATTCCTGGGCGGCTCCAGAAGCTGGTGAAAGAGTTGGAGCCCACATTGAATTTAGAGAAAACCTACCATGTATGCCTACCTTTTCATATTATGTTTTCTGAAATAAATGGATAATATACGTATTTTTTTACCAATCCAAAATAGGGAGCTACTTTCCGCCCACCCTGTACAGTATATATATATATATATATATATATATATATATATATTGTAGAACGAGCTATGTTGGTAGGACGATGCGTCAGCATAAGATAGGGCTATTTACCCATACAGAAAGACACGACTCAAATATAAGCCCAACCAATCTGGCAATCAGCCATTTCAACATTAATAGAAAATCAACCAACCACCAAACCGATCCAAACCACCAAACCGATCCAAACACATTAACTGTTGTACATATTCCATTTAAAGCCAATTTTTAATGAATATATATATATATAATATATATATATATATATATATATATATATATATATATATATATATTCGGCCTTCGAGTGAAATATTGACATAATCTTTTTCAAATTATTACGTTTCATTATAATTATTATCAGTTTATTACAGAGCTCTTCTAAACGCTTCTCAATAACTGTTTTTAAAGTTAGATAGTCAGCTGATGCAGTGCAATGATTTTGTGGGTTATGCATTCATTTTATATGGGTTTTTTGTGCCCAAAATGTACTTTTCGATAGAGCTATGTTTTTTAGGTTTTATAGTACAATCTACCTCGGAGTCCAACGAATCAAACCTAATTTCTCATATTTGATCCAAGCGAAACGATAGAAAATGAATATATATTTTGGTTCATAAGTTCAATTTTGGCGCAAATGGTATATATAGCCCAGAAAATCACACTTAAACTGCAAGTACTATTTAGGTATCTGATATAGCATATACATTTGTTTTAAACTTTTTATTTATTTTATTTTAGGTTTTGAACAGTAACTGCCATCTTTTTTTTACATCTTTCGTTATTGCAACAAAATTGAAGCTGAAGATGCAATAAGAATATTTTCAGAACGTTTAGTAAAATCTGAAATACAAAAGATTCAGAGTTTTGGTTCTTCTACCGATACTATGGATACGGTTTCCCAAGAACAGCACATCGACAAAATATACAGGGTGAACCAAATGTCTGGCTCCATGATGAATATTTATTAATTCGTTAAATGTTCAAATTGCAGACCGTGAAGGTGTTTATGTATTTCAATTATCTTACATAAACTCTACACTTTAGTAGGGACGTTGGCACACTTCTTTTGAATGTTCACTTTCAATTCATCATTGGTGCGTGACCGTGACTTGTAAATCTCAGACTTCAGGTGTCCCACAAAAAGAGTCCAACGAGTGTGCCAGCGTCTCACCTAGAATGTTATAGCAATGCCGAAATAGATTATTTAAGAGACGCGACATGTATAACTGTATTCAGGCTCTGCAGTTTGAACTTTTAATGAATTAATTATATTGCGCATGTGGCCAGATCTCTGGTTCACCATATATATATATATAATATATATATATATATATATATATATATATATATATTATATATATATATATACTCTTTAGTTTTGCTTCCGCCAGAATTGTTCATTCTGACGAAGGCCAAGATTGATAACTTCACCTTACACCTACAGCTTAACGTGACATCCGAACTACGACTCACCAAGGAAGTCAGAAATTACAAAGTCCTCGGACTCGATCTCACGACCTCCCGATCAGCAGCCAGCGTCTTAACCACTTGGCTACCCAGGGTACCCATTTATCTACCAACCAACTGTTTTTTGTATAGAAAGATGAACAACTGGGAGAACTGAGCGCCGCCTGCACTCACTCGCCGGGAATTGAACCTGGGGCCGATGGATTCGTAGTCAGAGATGTTAACCACTGCACCACTTCACCAATATATATATATATATATAATATACACACACACACACATACATATACACACTGTATATATATATATATACACACACACACGAAAATTGCAATCAGTTGAATACGGATATGGATGTTCTTTGGACTAAACGAACACAGAGCATTGTTGCTTTCAGTGGTGATGAACCACGTACGAAAGCCTCGTCAGTACTTTCACCCCCTATGTACTTGACACTGCTGCTGCAAGCTGCTAATACTCTGAAATGGTGCTCTATGTAAAAAGATGTTTAACTCTTCATACTCCACTTAAACTATAAATGCGATAATTATTAAATATATATATATATATATGGCTTGGTGGAGGAGCGAGTTGCTCTCTTGCGCTCTCACCGCACAGAGCCAGGTACACCCGGCTCATCTGGTAGACTGGTCCCGTCCTGAGCTAGGCATCTAGTCTTCTTTTGAAGACTTTAACTTTGATCCCTGTAACGTTTCTGAGGTCCTTTGGAAGCTAGTTAAAAAGTTTTGGACCCCCCGACAACCAAGCTATATATATATATATATATATATATATATATATATATAAAAGCTCTGATTATTAAATGTCTGCATATGGACGAGTCTTCGTGTTCCTAATATATATATATAATATATATATTAGGAACACGAAGACTCGTCCATATGCAGACATTATATAATCAGAGCTTTTACATATTCTAATGTCATCTTCAGTGCCAAAATGATATATATATATATATATATATATATACTATATATATATATATATATATATATATATATATATATATATATATATATATATATATATATAATGTTATAATGTTATAATGTTTCAGACCAACAAAGACCCTAGGATCCACTCATGGCTGGTCTACCTAACTGTGTTTCGTAATTGTGTATGTCCTCCGTGGTGGCGGAGGGGACCTACAATTTTACGTGGGTTCCGAACCACAAGAACATAAGAAATTTATGTAACAACTTCCTGTACAACTGTGTACATTGGCAACGACCAATTTAGCAAAACTAATTAATTATCGATTTAAAACTAAAGATAGAAATCTCTGGATCCAGAGGATCACGTCATAATAGACTACTATACACAAATATGTACACTCTATATCTATTTATAACCGACATGCAAATATATCAGATCAAGAGAATCCAGTCAATTTCATTACGGTATCCATCAATACTAGTACCTTGTCACGAAAAATAAGTCACGGTCCATATCGATTGTGGACCAAGTCAAAATTTACAACCATATACATTACAATATATACACTTAGGAGGAAAAGTGTAGGTGTGGCTGTAAAGACTGTAGTAATGTAGAAATGTGTGTGCACCCATCTTGGGTCTCCCATTTAAAGGTGTTTGTGGGGCAAGTGAAGATCATGAGTTTTTCAATACCTCACAGTAATATGGGGGGCACCGCTCAGCAGAGGAATCTCTTTAAATGGGGTGTGTAAGGACAGAGAGTATCCCCTAACCCAAGACGCTGCCTCCCTATATCCCACAACACTTGTGTTGAGCTGTGGATCTATCCCCACAAAGCCTTAATTTTACTACCTTAAACTATACCCAATCTATCAACATATGCGTCTAATCGATTTTTAAACATGTTTATAGACGCTACTAATTACTTCTACCGGCAAACTATTCCAGCTATTTACTATTCTATGCGTAAAAAAGTTTTTGGCAACTGCTGTCTCGAACCTTCTACTTGTCAACTTACACCCGTTATTTCTAGTCCTATTATATTGAGATATTTCGAAAAAGCTATCTCTATCTACGTTATCGAACCCATTCATAATTTTGAAAACCTGGATTAGATCACCCCTTAACCTCCTAGTCTCGAGTGTTGTCAATTTTAACTCCTTAAGCCTATCCTCGTACGACTTTGACCTAAGCGACGGAATCATCTTAGTTGCTCGTCTTTGAACTCTTTCGATTTTGTCTATATCTTTGCGCATATGCGGATTCCAAAATTGGACCGCGTACTCCAAATGGGGTCTAACTAATGATTTATAAAGAGGAACTATAATATCGCGCGATTTGTACTCAAAATTTCGAGCTATAAAACCTAACACTTTGTTCGCCTTATTGACCGCTGCTGTACTTTGTTTCGCTACTTTTAAATCACTAGTGACTATAACTCCTAAATCTTTTTCCTGCTCTACGCTTGTTAAATCTTTCCCTGACATACTATACGCAAAATTACCGTTACGCGAACCTATATGCAAAATTTTGCACTTATCCACGTTAAATCTCATTTGCCATGTGACTGACCAATCAACGATTTTATTCAGATCTTCCTGAATTTTACCTCTATCTTCGTCATTAATCGCCCTACCACCCAGCTTCGTGTCATCCGCAAACTTTGAAACTGTACCGACTAGGCCGACATCTAAATCGTTAATATATATAAGAAAAAGCAAGGGGCCCAATACAGAACCCTGAGGAACGCCACTCGCTACATTAGCCCAATACAGAACCCTGAGGAACGCCACTCGCTACATTAGCCCAACACGACTCCGCTCCATCAACGACCACCCTCTGTTTCCTACCTCGCAACCACTCTTCTAGCCAATTTATTACTACACCCCTGATTCCATGAGCCTTAGTTTTTTCAATGAGTCTTTTGTGCGGCACGGTGTCAAACGCTTTTTGAAAATCTAAATACACTACATCAACCGCCCGATGTCTATCGTAAACGTCAACCACGCTTTGGAAAAATTCTAAAAGATTAGTTAAGCAAGATTTGTTTCGCCTAAATCCGTGCTGCGTATTTCTAACTAGCTTATGGAATTCTAAGTGTTCGACTATACGATCCCTAATTATTGATTCCAGTAGCTTACCTACAACAGACGTTAAACTGATTGGCCTATAATTTCCCGCCGCACCTTTATCGCCTTTCTTAAAGATAGGTGTTACGTTTGCTAACTTGAAATTATCTGGTACGCACCCCTCAGAAATAGACGCATTAAAAATCTTTGTTAGCGGCACAACAATGCTATCTTTTAATTCTTTTAGTTGTATGGGATATATGGAATCCGGACCCGGTGATTTACGCGTTTTCATTTTATCAATATAGCGCATTACCTCCCCTTCACTAACGACAATATTATCCAAAATATTACCATTATCAAAAGGTATTATGTCTATGACCGTAGGGATATTCGTTACATCTTCTATAGTAAAAACTGACGTAAAAAATTCGTTTAGCAAGGTAGCCATTTCCTTGTTTTCAGAAACTAGATCTCCGTTTACATTTTTCAATGGACCCAAGACACTTTTTACTGGATTTCTATTATTGACGTATTGAAAGAATCGCTTGGGGTTTTCTTTACCGTCACGAGCTATGGAGATTTCAAATTCGCGCTTGGACTTTTTTATTACACTTTTCGCTTCACGCCTCAGAGAGATGTAGTTGTTTCGTAACAACAAATTGTTTTATCGCACTTATGTTGCCTATAAGCCCTATCTCTACTCTTTATAATGTCTCCTACTCTAGAAGTAAACCACAAGGGCTTGTTGTTTACTTTCGCACGCTTAATTTTGTACGGTACACATTCCTCATTTATAGTCCTAAATACTGTTTCAAACGATTCCCACATTAGTTTTGCGTTGGAGTTCCCCATCACGTTTTCCCAATTGACGTGTGACAATTTATCTGAAATTTACAAAAGTCTGCGTGCTGGAAGTTAGGAATTTTAGTCGAGTTAGTTGGTTTCGAGTGACTTACTGAGAGGACAAACTCTACCATATTGTGATCGCTATTGCTTAACGGTTCTATTACTTGAAGATCAATAATTAGCCTATCATCCGTAGTTATTACTAAATCTAAAATACTGTCCAGCCTCGTAGGTTCCCCAACCTTTTGACTAAGAAAGCTATCCTCGAGAAAATTAACTAAACGATTACCTTCCGCGTCTCCCTGCATTGTATCGTAATTCACGTTGGCGCAATTAAAGTCACCCATAACTAAAGCCTGCTCACTACCGATTATTCTCTTTAGTTCACGATATAACGCTTCGTGTTTGATTAGGGGGCCTATATATAACCGCAACAAGAAGTTTGAAGTCGTTTAATTTAAGTTCTGCTATAGTCGAATCTATCGGTTCTGGAATTGAGTGCTTTACTTCTATAACGTTCGCAATATTATCTTTGATATACAACATAACACCGCCTCCTCGCCTACCTATTCTGTTTTTAACAAAAAGTCTATAACCTTTAATTTGATACTCCCCTACAAAGTCACGTGTTTCAGTGCTAAGCCACGATTCGTTTATCGCAATTAAATCATAGTCTTTACAAGCAATTAAAGAAAAAAATTCATTTATTTTATTTCGTAGGCTACGAGCATTTAAGGATAGAACCTTCAAATTGCTTGCAATTACGACACCTTCGCGAGCGCAGGGGAAACTTGTAGAATTTACGCTGGGACCGTTCGAGTTACGGCAGCCTGAAAAGAAGAGACAGTATTATGAAATAGTCTTCCTAAACGCGCAGCTCCTACGTCATTAAGATGAAGTCCATCTTGAGGAACAAGTCCCTCCTGCCGTAGAAACTGTTCCAAAAATTCGCATAATGCACTCCTTCCTGTTGGCAAAGAGACTTTAGGTTATTGTTAATATAGGTCGCCTTGCTGTAGAAATCGTTACGTTGGATAATTCGAGGAAGTATACCTGTTAAGACAATCTTATTAGTTTTCTCCTTTAGTCGCTCTATTAAGTCCCTGTACCTAGCCAGCAGTTCTTCCGATCTAGAATTTAAAACGTTATTAGTACCGACATGAATAACATACGTTGTGTCCTCGGCGGTACCGTCTGTAAAATGGTCAACACTATTAGTTATATCCTCCACCCTTGCACCAGGGTAGCAGTAACGGCGCCTACGACGAGGGTTTCTCCCACAGAATTCCTCGAGCTGCCCTCGAACAATGGAATCGCCAACGAGTCGTATTTCCGGTTCATCAGCATCTTCGAAACCTAAAACAGAAAACTTATTGCTTGTTATTACTGGTAGACAAGTCTTTGCTTTTCGCAATGGGGCTCCATTTCGCACTCGAACGAAGGGTTGGGAACTAGGGGAAGAGAGAGGGCTATTAATACTATTTATATTATTAGTAGAAACTGAGGCATGAGGGGTCGTAACTGGAGTCTCAAGGGAATCCAATTTTGCCGTCAGAAGCATCACGCTTTCTTGAAGCCTCACCCTGGCCTCCCTCTCACGGTCTAATTCGTTCCTCAGGACTTCCATGCTTGAGCACCACCTGCAAACTAATTGTTCATTATTATTAGCCATTGTAAACGCGTAAGCGGCAAATTTCCCTCACAGCGACTGCAAGTACTTGACGGGGGTGCCATGTTTTAATTAGTTAAAAAACAAAAAAACACAAAACGAGCGTTTGGAAATTAATAAATTACAACGTAGGTCTACCGCGTGCTTATTGTGCCGTCACCTGCGAAAACCCGCAAAATTGTTCTTGAAACGCAGAAACAGGTTCTTGTAACACAATTTTATGCTAAATGAATATATAATTAAGCTACCGACGAAAGAAATGTTAAAGAAAAAGTATTAAATGAAACTTATCTGGTCGCTGTTTACTGACTTAATCCCTTTTTTCCCACGGTAGGTGACCCTTTTGGAGGTCAGGTAGTGTGTGAAGGAAAAATGAACCTTAAGAAACCACGTTTTTGATAGATTTGAAAAACAACAAAGGCAAACCAAGGGAATTTCAACCTTATGACTGCACGTTTTCTGATTGATTTGAAAAGCAAACAAGGCAGTAGCCTTGGTTTGATCAAATAATATAGTACTGAATAACGTCAATAAATGAAATATATTCGTTAATGAATGATTAGTAGCACTAAGTAATTTAGTTAAGAATGCACGGAACACTTTTTGTTTAAAAACACTTCAACGAAAACCACTTATTCAATTGATAACTCTTGACACTCGGTAAAACAGTATATTTGCTATTAAAAAACAACTTATTTTTTTTATAATATTTTATATTTTAATTGTATTCACTTACTAATTTCATGACTGTTTTAATTTTTAATTTCGTTTTTATAGTATTTAAAATATTTAATATTTAAAATTGTTTTAAGTTCATAGTTGGTTTTTAATTATATATAAATATATACAGTATATATACAGGGTGGGCCAAAAGTCTGGATCCATAGGAAAATATTTATTTTAATACATAAATTACAACAAATGGTAAATACTTAAAATGAATATCAACTTTAACTCGTAAATGCGTATCCGTGATACTGTACAGTAGTTCGTACTCCAGTATAAATACTCAAATACTTTTTTTATTTCAGCCCAGAAATGGCTTCGAATCTAACAACAGAAGACCGGGTAGAACTTGTGCTCATGTACGCAAGACAGGGCGCTACACACAGAGAAGTTGCTACCGAATTCAATAGAAATCATCCTGATAAGCATCCAGTAACACATGCGACTGTTGGCTAGTTGTTTAAACGTTTCAAAGAAACAGGAAGTGTACATGATCGACGGCGTTCTGGTCGTCCAAAAACTGCAACTGATGAAAATACCTCTGCAATGGTATGTGAAAATTTAACGAATAGTACAGTAAAGTCAACAAGAAGATTATCAAATGAAACACGCATCTCGAGAACTTTAATTCGAAGAATTATTAAAAATCATAAATTCCATCCCTACAAAGTGCACCCTACAAAGGCCGCCAATTTGAGCATTTGTTATAATTTGTTGTTTATACTGGAGTACGAACTACTGTACAGTATCACGGATACGTTTACGAGTTAAAGTTGATATTCATTTTAAGTATTTACCATTTGTTGTAATTTATGTATTAAAATAAATATTTTCCTATGGATCCATACTTTTGGCCCACCCTGTATATATATGTATATATATATATATATATATATATATATATATATATATATATCCTATTAAATTTACATTAATGTAAAATAATTAATATAAGTTAAAGCCGAGCATTAATTAGGGAAAATTAAATTAATAATGATAAAAAAAAAAATTTATGATAAAACTGCAAGTTTATTAACAAAAATAATTTTAAAGGCGGGAGTTGACAATTTCTTTTTGAACATGGCGAACCGAATATTTGAACCAGATCTTCTACGAGTCAATTAAGTTCAAACAAATATAATAAATAATGAATTCAAAATGACTCATGAATATTATTATTAATGATAAAAAAAAAGGACTACTTTCTGAACTAAGTAAATAATGGTGCAGTTCCTTTTCGTGACATGAAGTCATTATGAAACTTTGATATCGAGTTTCCAATTATTTTATAAATAATGATTACGAGATTACCTTTTCTTTAATATATTAACTGTTAATATTTATAATATTTGTATAGTTTACATCGATAGCAAAGTATTTTCCACACCTATACAGAAAAGAAAGACTTCCTGCTACCTTCTATATGTACAGTAATTATCCCTTCACAATTCGGAGTAATAGGGGCTCAAGCCTTTCCGAATTCGGGATGATTCCGAATTAGGTGGAATTTTGTGAATATTTCGTAATATTTCGAATTAGATACTCCATCCTGAAAAATCGCAATGTTAACTCAATTCGTAATGGTTCCAAAATGTAATTCGCAATAAATTTTATAAATTTTATGCATATTTCTGTTTGAATTAATGAACACAAAATGTATTGTTGATTGCTGTAATTTCTAACATAAGATAATTACACTGTAATAAAAATTACTTAAGTTATAGATTACGAATTGCAAAATTAACATTAGGTTATGGTAACGAATTGAGCAGAATTAGCAGGATACTTTTTAGAATATTTCTTCCAGTTCGAAAAATTACGAATTATTAGAGACTTCAATACTAGATTTCAGAACCACCAAAATGTTCCGAATGAGGAAAAATCCGAATTGCGGAGGGATTACTGTACGCAGAAATGTTATCTTCTATTGCCTCAAATCACCCATAAAGAAGTTTTGAAAAAAATACCATTTTTTCTATCTAAAGAAGTTATTATATCATCTGACGAGAAGCTTTGATACCTAAAAGAAGGCAAAAAAAACTTCCCCATGAATGCATACTCAAAAAGAAGTTATAACTTCTAAATTTAGAAGGTTTTTGCGTGTATAATTGCAATACTTCTAAATACAGAATAATACATTTTGCGATCTTAAGTACATATTAATCTTTGGGTTTACAGTTCCTACTCCACATACTTTTAATTTGAGAGTATACAAAATCAAAATTTCTATTTTACAGACGAATGCAAAATACTGAAAATTAACGGGAAATATCTATCTATCATAATAATTTTTCGATAACTTTTTTGTTTATTTTTGATCGAAGTTATTATGGATTTCCTCTTTGTGTTAAATATAAACACAAACATTCTTATCTATTTTAACATTCGCCGAAAGAGTTATTATTTCTACGGGTTAATAAATATACATAATTTATACTTTTAACATATTTTATTATTAACATTACATTAATATTTTATAAGTTTTATTACAGTTTTTATTGTTAAACCTAACTAATATTCCAAATAAAATTAACTATTCAATTTTACTAAAATTTTATTCTAACCGTTAAGTTTGAGAAAACGCTAAACTATCTAAACCTAATTATTTTTCATTTAAAAATGCGTAACTAAACTATAGGCGTAAATATCAATGGAACAGACGGGCAAATGCATGTTGGAGATGCGTTCCTTAAAATGCGGATGTTTATTCTCAGCACCCTATTTTTACCCGTTTTCCCGAAGCTGCAAAAGAAATCGTGGTAAGAGCATAAAGTTCGCAATCCCTCGCAGACCCTTAATTCTTTCAGCGCTGTGTAATCGCTCTCTGGAGAGATATTTCAGCGTAAAAGAAACGCCAAAATATTAAGATTATGACATACGCAAAAATGTTTGCGACCGCTCCTCTATTTTATTGCTATCAGTCTCTCGCGAGGATTTTAAATTAAGTTATTATTAATTTTACATTAAAAAAACAAATTAACTTTGATTGTATAAAGTATGTATAAAAAAATAGTATAAACTACATTTATCATCAACTAATTAGCGCGCTATGGTGGTGTAGCGTACTTTATATACAGTACGGAGTGTTCGAAAAGTCTATCGAATGGGAAATGCATTTATTGATAGACCCATATTCGTAAGTGTTCAAAATGCCCAAAATGTTCAGTTTAAGGCACGTTAATGTAATTCCTTAATACAGGAAATTAATTAAGGAATATAATTCCCTTTGGGTATAAGGACTTTTTCGGATACTATTATATATATATTGTATTATATTCTTTTCACAGTGTAGGGACATTTATTTATGTTAAATAAATTACAACAGTTTTCTAAACAATGGTTAATAAAGTTATATAAACTTCGGAAAATGTTTCAGAAACTTTATTCAAAAAAGCAGAAAGGAACCAATAACTGAAAAAAAATATATATATATATATATTTTTCAAGCTCATTTTCCACTTTCGATGTGGTGGGCACGACACTTGAACGTTTCTCTGTTTCTCGTTAATTTTCATGTTACATTTATATAAACACGTTTATTCCCACATTTACTAATTACGTCGTTCCATCTTTTAGGCGATTTTCCTCTACTTCTTACACCTATCTCCAAGCTACTATTCACCTATGTTACAATTGTGTCATTACTCACTCTCTACACATGGCCATGCCAGTCTATCATGTCAAGCAAACGTCTAGCACCCATATAATTATCAGTGTTGGCACAAATACACCTTCATGGTAACCTCCTGTCGTATCTCGACTCCTACAACACTTCCTTCCTACTAAGGTTATTGCACCCATGACTTGCCTGTTCTACTTCACTCTACTTTCAGTTTCCACTGTGTTTGTACCTCTGTCTAGAATTCTTGCTTTCAAATCACGCATTACCCACCCACATATACAGTACATTCCGTAGCCATGACGACATCAGACAGTCGTATCGCATTCCAACATTTAATAGCTTTATGCAGCATGTAACAACGTACCACCGACACCATACACTTGCCACAAGGCAGATTCATTCACTTTATCATACAGTTTATATACACCTTTTTTCTTAGTTTCACAGTCAGCTGCAAACACTTGCTCAGTCTTCCTTAAAGCCGCCTTGTTCATCTCCACCAACAATTGTAATCTGTTTTTCTCTATCTACACGGTGATGAAATGATGTTCATCATGACAGAATGATGAAATGCGATACTTCTTACACGATGTAATGTATTTCATCGTTTTGCTGTGATGAAATATGCTACGCTGGGATGATGTAAATTATGTTAATTCTTTTAAAAGATGATAATGGATTTTTTCATACATTTTATCTATCTATCTATCTATTTATTTATGTCACTCATAATTGTTATACTTTTATGATAATTTTGTTTTGTTTTTGCTCAGAAATCTACTGAAATAAATGTAACTATTTTGATGACTGAGTTAAGAAGAAAATATACTATCGATTCAAAGACTTATCTCTATCCTAAGAGGGTACTTGCAGTACCATGTAGTACAAATTTGAATGAAACAAAATTCTTGTCAGGGTTTTGAAGGAAATAAGTATTTTTTCAAATAATTGAGAAAATTTTAAAGTTTCAGGCAAGCTAATTTACTGTAGAGTTTGGCTTTAAATAACTTGTTTATTGTTTTACTTATTACATTAATTAACCCTTGATCCCTACCCATTATAAAAGTTACGCTAGCACTACCCGAGGTACTGGGGTACAACAGTACCCCTGGTAGCGTTTAAGGGTTAATATGAGACATTATTAACACTCATTCACATGGCACTTCCATAGTGCAGAAAAGGTAAAAGTTTACCTTTATATCTGCGCTGCATGCTCATCTTGTGCTAAGTCTAAAACCAATTCCAAAACCTAAGATTGATTCACTTAGTGATACCTAACGTAATACATAGTTAAGCTAAAAAATACTATAGATCCGTAACTACAGACCTTTCACGAGCACTGGCCTTTGACCTCTCCCTCGGTGAAGCTTATGTAAAACCAGCTGACCACTCCAAACTATGATACAATTTTTGTACCCAGCATAATCATATAAGATTGGTTGAAGGCAAGGGTAGTTAGTAAAGTACTGTAAGTTAACTTTAGTTAAGTTACTTAAATTTTATGAAAAAAACCATGTGCATTGTGGACTTAGTGAAAAATAAGGATACAAAATTCGAAAATGTATCCGAACATGATCTAAATGTAGGCCTAACTTTAGTACTGCATGTCCGACATTTAAGAGACACATGAGGTTAAAATTAGATATTAAATTAATCCTTCCAACCAAACATGACATAAAACCAAGCCTAAATGTGAATACTTTTCCCTCTTGTAATACTAATTCCAGACTAAATATTAAATAATCACCAGTCGACTATTTCACATACGATGGGAAAGCCTATTAAACAAAGATCCATTGTTTTGTACTTTCATGAATTCCTTACACTGATTTAGCGTGGCTTCTGTTATTCTAAAAAAAACCCCTTCCTAATAAACGTTTTTGTCATATTGTTAAACATAAAGAAACATTAAATAACTTTAAGTTTATTAACACATTTTAATTTGAAAAGTAACCGTGTAACTGCATCAGACATGAATACATCACCGGATATTCGAACAACTTGTACGAGTAATTCTCAACTTTACCTAATTACCAAATATTACCAAATATAAGGCTTTAATTAATTTAACTGAATAAATTATACAGGATGGCCCATAAGTCCCAATCGGTTATAATTAAAGCCAAAATACAAAAATCAAACAAATTAAAAGTTTATAATAAGTTTAGAAATATTTATGGACTATTTAAAAAATATTTTTAAATTTGTTTAAAAAAAATTTTTAATCCGCTGGATTGGGACTTATGGGCCACCCTGTAGAGTGGGTAAACTTGCCCAAAACACTGTGCCGGAAAAAGTTTCCGTATCCTAATAACACTGTACCGACTGTCAACGTCTGTCGGGATTCCTGGTCACTCGGAGAATGGCTTGAATACCTCCATGCTCATAATCACAACTCAAATTGGGATGAGCTAAACACCAAACCACCACACAAAGGGACCAAGGTGCTACCCCCATAAATCTCCGATGCCCTATCGTTTCATACATCATCCCGTATATATATATATATATATATATATATATGGGATGATGATGATGATGATGTCTGTTCGTTTATACACGCCTAAACGGCTAAGGTAATCTGCACCAAATTTAGTATACACATTTAAGGGAGAACCAGGGAAGGTTTTAGTAACACCCCCTCCTAGCCTCCCCCTTTAGGGGGGATGGGAAGGAGCCTCTTAAACGGCTAGGGTAATCTGCATCAAATTTAGTACACATACACATTAAAGGAAAGCTTTAGTAATACACCTGCCCCTCCCAGTCTCCCTCCCCCTCCGTAAGTTCTGTTTCCGGAACTTTTGATGCGCAAGGGGCCTTTTGGTTGTAATATACATTGGATGAATGAGAAACTCTGCATTCCAGATGAACTAACCCCCTACAAGTTTCTTCGGCTTTTGTTAATGCTTATGAAAATCCAAGAGATTATGTCCCAAAACTTTTCACTGTTTTGTAATCTACATTTAAGATATTCAGTATTTATCTATTTATCTATTTATCTATTCCAAAGACAGACATAAATTGTCTTCTCTCCATTCCAGCATTAATTTAATTTTTTACACGCCATCATACCCCGCATATCCCTATTAAAACGATAATACAGTACTTCGATATGTACAGGAATTATACTCGCACGTTACTTTAGGCACTCATTCTCTATAATTGAAAAAAGAGAAAAGATTTTATTAAACGCTTGTGTTTGATGATTCCAAAGTATTCCGAGAGAATTTTAACAAAAATAATTGAGGCAGCGAGAATGTCCCTCAATTTTGTGTATTTATTTCCCTTTTAACGACGAAGTGGGGTGTTTTCTTTTAATTTCACCCAAATCCAAATGAAGAGAGAACGAACAACTTTCTCACCATCCCAACTAACGACAGTCAACATGTCCGGTGCATGAATATGTGGTCTGCTTTTGCTTTGTAAATAGAAAGTGTAACTCAACTACACTTACCAAATTATTTAATGTAGTTCCTTTCATTAAAGACAGACGTTAATTTGAACAGTCGATAGATAATCAATATGTGATTATACCAAGGCTACAAACTGGATTAGTATAGCGCTGAAAATTGAAATATTATTGAAAATTTTTACCCGCATTGGATTACTTTAAATATTGGTACTGCAAATATTAAAGATATAGGTATAGTGATATGTATAATGATATAATGATAATGAAATAAAGGTAATATAAAAAATTTTACTATAATGAAAATTTATGAAGATTCTTTCTTCCAACATAAAATGTTCCAAACATGCATGATGTGAAAAGTTTATGAGGACTTGATATATATATATATATATTAAGTTCTGACAAGGGATTTAGCGACCGTGAGTATCTTATTAAATAAAAGGATTGGTATTATATTTGTATTGGAATAAGAACAAATATAGTGATATTGATTAAAAGAAACATAAATTTTGTTTATCTGTCTGTCTATCTCTCTCTCTCTCTCTATAGCCAGATAAGATTTACACACACACACACACACACACACACACATATATATATATATATATATATATCATAGAGAACTACAACAACCATAAATTGATGTTAATATAAGGAGACTGAAGTAAAACGTGCAGCAGAAATGTTTCGTCCACGTGATGCTAAACGAGGCCGAACCTCTTCTATTCTGCACCTTTTATTTCAGTCTATATCACGGATGACCAACTTCTTTATGCTCTCAGGCCAGTTTCTTACCTGAACTGTTGTCAGGGGCCGAAACTATCATTTATGACCGGATAAAGTAGTTTAGAATATTAGCTTAATATCACTTTTTATTCCTACGATTCCTATCGATCACCAATAGGTCGTCTGAATGTTAATGTAATACTTTTAAGTACATCTAAATGAGACGCCCCATGAATCCTACTTGTATTTGCTGTATTACTGGCGCCTTTTTTCCTCGTTTTAAAATCACTATTCATTTGTAAACTAAATATTAACAAACGTAAGAAACGTTGCCTGTAATTTTAGTGTAAAAATTGTAATAATTGATGTGGAGATCTTCGTGTAAACAGAAATGCAACTTTGAAGAGTGACTTACCGAATTTATGTTAGTGAGAGCTTCGCGGGTAATCAAAATCCTGGCAAGTGCAGGGAAGTCGACGTCACTTTCAGACAAAGCTATCCGAAGAAGGCGGTTCCTTTGCTTGGATTTTACAATAATTCAGTGTGGAGAAGTTCCTTTCATATATATATATATATATCTATATATATATATATATATATATAGTATATATATATGATATATTATATATATATACAGGGTGGGCGGAAAGTAGCTCCCTATTTTGGATTGGTAAAAAAATAACGTATATTAGCCATTTATTTCAGAAGAAATAATATGAAAAGGTAGGCATACATGGTAGGTTTTCTCTAAAATTCAATGTGGGCTCCAACTCTTTCCACCAGCTTCTGGAGCGCCCAGGAATGGCGTCACTGACTTTAGCAGGAACTCCGGCGGGATGGAGGACATGACTTCCCGAATTCGGTCCTCCAGTTCTCCAATGTCCTCGGTTTGGTGCGGTAGACTTCTTCCTTTACCCACCCCCAAAAAAAGAATCGCACGGTTACCGCTGAAAAATGGCAGAATCGGTTCAGTGTAACGGTGTGGTGTGGTATGACTCAGATCAGGTTGTGGGCCCGTTCCTTCTGCGCAACACCATGAATGCTGAGCGGTACCTTGCTATGTTGCGAAACGAGGTCTGGCCGTGTCAGCACATGGGAGAACATCGACGATCTGATATTTATGCAAGAGATGGCGCCCCTCCGCACTTCGCTCTTGTTGTCCGTGAGTGGCTGGATGCCCATTTCCCTGGGCGTTGGATGGGTCGTCGTGGTCCACATCAATGGCCAGCCAGGAGCCCCGACTTGACACCGTGCGACTTCTTTCTTTGGGGGTGGGTAAAGGAAAAAGTCTACTCGCACCAAACCGAGGACATTGGAAGAACTGGAGGACCGAATTCGGGAAGTCATGTCCTCCATCCCGCCTGAGTTCCTGCTAAAGTCAGTGGACGCCATTCCTGGGCGGCTCCAGAAGCTGGTGGAAAGAGTTGGAGCCCACATTGAATTTTAGAGAAAACCTACCATGTATGCCTACCTTTTCATATTATTTCTTCTGAAATAAATGGATAATATACGTATTTTTTTACCAATCCAAAATAGGGAGCTACTTTCCGCCCACCCTGTATATATATATAATACTAAGGACACTGACTTTCACAAATTAAGTTTTAGATGGAAAATAAGGCATCATTCCGCTTATACGCACAACAGAGCTTATAAGAGCAGCGATGAGCATCACTGTGAAGTATAAGGTTGTTACATAATTATATTCTGCTCGATTTTCTAGTTCATTCAGAACAAAAATTAAATGACTTATAAGGACAAATTTGCTCGAATTTTTTAGTTTATTCACAACAAAAATTAAATGACATAATGACGAATTAATCATCAATATATTCCCTTCTTTTTCTATAACCTCCTCCCACCTGTAGAAAAGTTTTTTTATGCCACGTTCGAAGAAATTCCTTGGTTTCGAGTTGAAAAAACGATCACTTCGTTTTCGATAGCTTCCCTGGATTGTAACTTTTGTCCATCTAGGTGGTGTTGCAGACTTCTGAATAAATGGTAGTCTGAAGGTGCGATGTCCGGAGAATAAGGTGGATGAGGCATTTTTCCCAACCAAATGCCTCCAATTGGGCAGTGGTGCGATTCGAGCAGTGTGAGGGGGCGCGTTATCCTGGTGGAATAGAACATCTGAGCGATTAATTAATGCGGGACGTTTTTTCTTGTAATGCCATCTTCAATCGTTGGAGTTGTTGGCAGTAGACTTCAGCTGTGATTGTTTGGTTATCTGGCAGAAGCTCAAAATTAATAATTCTTTGCATATCCCACCGAACGCATAGCAAACTTTTCTTTGGATGGGTCCCATTCCTTGGCTGAGGTTCAGGCTTTGTTTCACGGCTAAGCCACTGATGTCGACGCTTAATATTGTTATAGAGGACCCATTTTTTATCCCCAGTGACGATCCGATTCAAAAACGGTGCCTGCAGTTGCCGAGAATGCAATGTGCAAATATCGATTCGATGTTGAAGATTCGTTTGTGACAAATCATGCGGAACCCATTTTCCAACCTTCACTACTTCTCCTAACAGCTTCAAATGACGATGAATGGTCATCTGGCTAACGCCGAGTTGCAGGCCAAGTTCTCTTACAGTTACCGTTGGGTTTTCCTCCACTGTTGCTTTCAGCCTGTTCGTTGGTAATCTTTCAGACTGAAGCCTCCACTTCTGAACTTCTCAAACCATCTCCTACACATACATTCGCTCACAACATCATTTCCATAAACTCTTTGAATGTTTCTTGCGGATTCACTAGCGTTAGATCCTTTATGGAACTCATATAGCATTACATGTCGAATATGCTCTTTCGTGGGTTCTATGTTTTTTCAATTACTGTAATATCGTAGGGGTGGCGTTGTAACTGTATGAGAAACACCAGAGAAAATATTCATTGGCCTAATCTTACACTAGCCTAAGTCATTCTGTATCGTGATAAAACATGTGCGAAGCGAACCTGTCGCCGCGTGTATTTTGCAACATTTCTAAAACTATTTCATATTATCTTGAGGTTATTCTATTATCTATCGTCCGTCCGTTTTCTAATCGAGCAGAATTTATGTTACAACCTGATACATAGAGGGTCATCATCACGAGAAACAACAATGCTTTGATTTTATCATATTTCAATGATCAGTTAAATTCCACGTGCTCTCTCGTCAGTTTACATTGCAGACATTCCCGGTTATTTCTAAATCCAGGTGCATGATTTTTCAGGAGTAAGATGCATCTAAATGTTGTGTGTCCTCCCGGAGGAATACGTTGTTCGCCCGTCACAAACAGCCGTATTACCCGAGATTTTTTCTCTACAAAATCGTGGATAAAAAACTCAAAGTATTTCAATTTTAAAACCTTTTCATGCCCATGGTCGTTAATTTGACCATACAATTTTACGAGATGTTAGTCCTTATGGAGAATAAATAACGTAAGGTACAAAATCGTCTTAATCTTAAGTATAATTCGGGTATGAAACGGTTAAACCTTCTATCACAAAGGCCTGTATATTGCCCGCGTGTTTAAATCAATATTGCATTTACTTCCGCATAATATTAAGATATAATAAAACTGTTTGTAGCATAAAATTTATCCCCTTATTTAAATGATTATACTTCGAGGGTAATGTGATTGTTTAAAGGCAACTTCTATAATAAATTTCATAGACAAACATATCTCACCTAATGTATAGGGTGTCCACAATATCCTGTTACCCCATAAAATACTAACTAACTTTCGTTTTTCTTTTAGACCTATTTGAAATGTGTGATAGCAGCAAATATACGATTGAACAACGCATATTGGCTAGTACCTGAGTCCATGAGCGACCACGTAATGGCGAAACCATTGAAAATATTCGTGCAGATTTACAGGACCGATTCAATCGTGCAGCTGCACGATTGAATCACAAGACGTGAAGAACACCCGCTCCCGAAGATTAGAACCCCTCCTCTGCTAACATTGCTGCTAATAGTAATTGTCTTTGGTAGCCTAGAGAGACACTGACTGAGGCGCGTTGTGGTGGGATGGCGAGGGGCGAGCCGCGGATGCAAACACCATGTCAAATCACTGTTAACTCTTTCACTATCACGAATAAGTGCACAATGGTTACAATTAGTAAATCACGGTTAACTCCATTCACGGATGAGTAAATTACGGATAACCGCTTGAGCACTGTATGCCGAAAAATCCACTCGTCCTCTTTTCATGGACGAGCGAATTTTAATGACTGACGAGCAGATGAAAATTTATCCCATTACGCATATGGGATTGACGTGGCAACGTGATTATCAAAAACTATATCGATACGGGGAAAATTCTGCATGGACTACTTCAACAACTGATAAGTTTTCAGTTAATGCGCCTCGGTGGTGTAATGAGTAGTGTCACTGACTACTAATCCATCGGCCCCGGGATTGAGACCCAGTGACGGCGGGCGGCGCGCAACAAAACCCAGCTGTTCATCCTTCCATACAATAAAAAAAAAATGTTTGGTAGATAAATGGGTACTCTGCGTGGCCTAATGGTTGAGACGCTGGGCTGCTGGTGGGACGTGGTTCGGATTCCACGTTAAACTATAGATCTAAGGTGGGGTGACAAGCTTGACCTTCGTCATAAAAAACAATTCGGGTGGAAGCAAAACCAAGGTTATAATAGTAAGATTCTGTCATTTGTGGCGGTGATTCCACTCTTAACAGTTGCGTGTAAATGTTTCAGTAGGATAACTGTAATAAAAACAAAAATACAGAGCAAGAATGAAAACAGAATGTTTCAGCCTAAATGACCCTCCTCTTGATAAGTATGACAAATGGGACTTTTTATGAAACACTTAAAGACAAACAATATTTCAGCAAAAAAGAGCCACGACGAAGTAGGATAACTTAAAAAAATGTATTTCAATTTTATGAATACAATGGTCTGAAACTGCTTGTTGGTGCATGCACACTCCTTTTTTGATCTGGTTACAGTTTTAACCTACTTCAGGCCTTTCCTTGAATACTTGAAGGAGACTGACTAGTGACAGTTTCCCCGGACTTGTGAGAAAGAGACAAATTTTTTTACTCATATACAGAGGGTTGAAAAAAGTAAATGGACACCACAATAATTGTCCTCATCACTGGAATGCCAGAATGTGTGTGTTAGCTTTACATACGGCAAAGGGGAAAGGAATACCATTCTAAATATAGTGATTCAATAAACCTGTTATCATTTATTAATTTTTATTATCAAATAAAAAAACTGTGGAAACACCCAAGGTGTCTATTTACTTGTGTCAACCCTCTCTCTCTCTCTCTCTCTCTCTCTCTCTCTCTCTCTCTCTCTCTCTCTCTCTCTCTCTCTCTCTCTTGAACCCTCGTCACGAACCTTCAATTTACTTACGTTGTTGGAACCATGGAGGTCTACATAACCACAGGCTCAAAATCTCGCAAAAATGGTACTATAAAAAATATATAATTAAACACTCACACGAATGAAACATTGTAGTATTTCATATTTAAGAACTTTTAACGAATAATATCATCTCTTTCAATGTTTTGACCGCCATAATGGTTCTTGACGAGGGTTAAAGTATGTGAATGTATTCATAATAAACTATCCGTATTTACTTCAGGTTCTGAATATAGATTTCTTGATCTGAACACGAATATAATTGGCCATTTTAAGGATAATAATTATCATTTGAGGAGGGCCAGAAACTGGCACAGCGCTCAGGCAAAATAATGCTACCCATTCTTCTAATTCCTTTGTTATTATTATTAGCAATATCATCGGGATTCGAACCCCCCCTCCTCCACTCCCATGATCACAGTGTCTTCACTTCGCTTATACTGATCTATGGACGTTGACAACTTTAAGAACAGGTTGCACCCACTTATCTGCCGGAAAGGTTTTCCGTAAGTAACGAAAGCGATTCCATTGTTTTATTATTATTTTTCACTAAACGGGACTAATTTTTGTATTAGTAACAATACATAAGTAATATATATATATATATTTTTACAGAAATTAAACTGTAATGAATTGAACATATTTTAGCAATTGTTCGTGTGGTAAAATCTATTATATTATTCACTAAAACATACTGTATGGCCGTGTTTAGGATGTTAACCTTTCAACCTTTCAGATGTTCCGCGCTATGATGATCCCTCCTTTCACGGAGATCAGACTCGTTGCCTTCCCCTTTTACAGTTATTTACAAATTGATTGCAATAGAACTAAATTTTAAAAAAAATTTGTCATCTACCTTTAATGCAAAACATTTTCAAGCAATTTATGAAGGAAAATTAAATTAAATGGAAATTATTATTGGAAATGGAAAATACAGGATGTCCGAGAATTAGCTGTACAATTTTTGGCTGTTATTAAAAGTCAACCATGAAGTGTAGAAATTCCAGTGTTGTCCCATTTTACAGAGAATCTCATTAAGTTTTTTCTGATACCAAGTTTTGACAAGTTTTTTAGAAATTCCAGTGTGTCCGAACATTATCTGTACAATTTCATCTTTTAATAAAATTCTTGATAACACCCGTAAAATTCTTAAACAAGATTATTTAGAATTTGTATTTTCAAAAGTGTGATAGCGTGGGGTAGACACCCCAGTTAGGTTACTTAGGTTCTAGCAAACAATCAAAAGCACTTACCGGTGCGTTGAATTAGGTATTCCTTGAAGCCTACCGTTTTATTCCTGTGTCCCACAAACAGCCTACCTAACTCTCTCTTACATTACCAATTTAGAAGCTATAGACATTACCCCTAACTATACTTAAGTACGAACAACTTCCTACCCGATTTGTCACCTTAGATTCATCACCTAATTTACTCAGCACCAAAGATTAGGTCAGATAGGAAAAAACATGTCTAGGCCAGACCAAAGCAATACGAACAGCCGCGTTGGTTCGTTTATGACTTGCTCTTGCCATTCAGCTTAGATTTAGTGATATTTACCTTTAGTGACTTTTAGACTATATACATATATATACATACACGTCACCTCACTCCTCCCCTACAAGTTTAGTCTGTCAGGGGGATGAGGGACCCTAGACGACCTGCGGAGCGGGGTTGATGTAGTAGGATTAGGTGCAACCTGTATAGGCGGGCAAGTTGAACCATTTTCCGGAGGATCAGTTCTCTCTTCCGGAAGACTCTGGTCCTTCTGCACTTCACGTTCCCATATCTGGTCCTGATGGCGTTTAATAGAACGACCATCTTCTAGTTGGCACTTGAAGGAAACAGGGCCCGTTCTCTCCTGCACAGTTGCAGGAACCCATTTTGGTCCAGCCCCATAGTTGCGAATCACAACTGGATCATTAGGTTTCGCTTCTAGAACTCTCCCTCTTTTAGTGTCGTGGTACAACTTCTGTTTTTCCTGATGGCGTAAAACTCGTTGTTGTAACATTTCGTTTGGACGTAACAAATCAAAACTGAACGAATTCCCCGGCCAATCAGAAGTTTAGAGGGAGACACCCCCGTCGTGGTGTGTGGTGTTATTCGATATTTAAACAAAAATTTATCCAACACCACTTGCATTTCCTCCCCACGAGAATGACGCAAGGCCGACTTGAAAGTACGGACCATGTTTTCCGCGAGACCGTTAGTAGACGGGTGGAAAACACTAGACCGGACATGTCTAATGCCATTTAGGTGGACGAAGGAACGAAATTCCTCACTGGTAAAACAAGTACCATTGTCGGAAACCAGGACTACGGGTAAACCCCATCGAGCGAAAACTGAACGGAGTAAGCGAATAGTAACACCCGAAGTCGTGGAAGTGGTTGGAAAAATTTCCACCCACTTAGAGTAGGCGTCCACAATGACTAGGAAATAAGTATTATTTATAGGACCTGCATAGTCAACATGGATCCTATGCCACGGTATAGTAGGCCATTCCCAAGGATGAAGTGGACTTTTCCTTGGGAGATCTCTGTTCTCTAGGCAGCTTTGACAGGAACGAACCAATGATTCGAGTTCTCCATCTAAACCAGGCCACCAGAAATAAGCTCTCGCCAGCTCTTTCATTTTTGTTGCGCCCATGTGTTCAGCGTGAAGTTCCTTCACTAAATTCGACCTGCCTTTATTTGGAATAATCACTCTGTGGCCCCATAAGAGACAGCCATTTTGAATAGAGAGGCCAGACTGACGCTGATAAAAAGGCTGTAATTCACTCTCAACCTTAGTAGGCCAACCAACTGAGCAGAAATGGATGACCCTAGACAGAATAGGGTCTGATTTTGTCCACTGCTCTATTTGTACTGCAGATACTGGAGTGGATTCCAAAAACTCCACCAAGTGAACCCATTCTGTAGGTATAGGTACACAATCATTTGGATTTTCTAAGGGCAACCTACTTAGCGCATCAGCCGTACCTAGAAGTTTACCTGACCGATGTACTAAGTCAAATTTATAGGCTTGTAGAATCAGTGCCCATCGTTGAATCCTACCTGAGGCCATAACTGGAATATTTTTATTAGGTGAAAATAAACCTAAAAGAGGCTTATGGTCAGTAATTAGTTTAAATTCATGACCCCATAGATAGAAATGAAATTTTTTTACTGCAAATACTAAGGCTAATGCTTCACGTTCCACTTGTGCATATCGTCTTTCCGTCTCAGTTAGTGTTCTAGAAGCAAAACAGATAGGCCTATCTACACCATCAATGTGGTGAGATAACACTGCCCCAATTCCATAAGAACTGCTGTCTGCTGAAACTACGAGAGGAAGTTTAGGATCATAATGCACTAGGAGAGTGGACTTTAGTAGTACGTCCTTGGAAGCCTCAAATGCTTCCTTTTGAGTTTTCTCCCATCTCCACTGTTCCCCAGATCGTAATAGCTTATTTAGGGGTTCAAGGAAAGTCGATGCATTAGGCAAAAATTTCCTATAAAAGTTTAGGAGACCTAAATAAGCTTGTAACTGTGTGATGTTTTGTGGAGGTGGTGCCTTTTCTATTGCTTCTAGTTTATCCACCGTTGGATGAATGCCTGAGGCATCTATGCGGAACCCTAAATATGAAACCTCGTTAGTGACCCATGAACACTTTTCTCTCTTTAGCTTAAGTCCAGCATCCCGGAGTCTTTTTAGAACCGTGGTTAATCTAGTTAGGTGTTCTTTTTTAGTCGAACCTGAAATGAGGACATCATCTAGAAAGCAAAGTACCCCTGGAATGTGACCTAGAACTTGGTCCATTGTCCTCTGAAAAATACCTGGAGCCGATGCTATTCCATAGCATAGCCTATTGTACTTATATAGGCCTCGGTGCGTATTTATGATAGTTAATTCTTTAGAGTTTTCATCTAAACTTAGTTGAGCATAGGCTTGGGACATATCGAGTTTTGTGAAATATTTACCCCCAGCAAGAGAGCTAAATAATTCATCAGGCTTGGGTATAGGATAGCAATCTAGAAGGACGGCTCTATTTGCTGTTAAACGGTAATCCCCACATAACCGCACGGACTTGTCCGGTTTTAGTACAGGAACTACTGGGGCAGCCCACTTAGCGTGTGTGACTGGTTCAATAATTTTATCTTTTAGCAGCCTGTCAATTTCTAAATCTACCTTCTCCCGCAGTGCATGCGCAATTGAACGAGCCTTACAAAATTTCGGAGTTACATTAGGATCTACTTCTATGCAGACCTGATGGCCTTTAGGTTGCCTACTTCAGGCCCAAAAATAGAAGAAAACTCCCTTAACAATGAGTCTATGTCAGATGGATATGAGAGTGTATGCACATCTGCCTGACCCCTTGGCAAGATTTTGTCAATTGGCATTTCAAAGCATCAATCCAATCACGGCCTAGTAGAGTAGGCCCTTGCTCATCCACCACTAAAAGGGTTAAGGGATGAGACAAAGTTTTCTGGTTGAGTGTAACTGTGACGTATGCTTCTCCACAAATAGGTATTTGTATGTCTCCATATTTTCAAAATCGTTTTAGATGCATGTAGTTTAGGTGTGTTTTTGAAAATCTTATCAAAAACTACCTTGGACATGACCGTCCGGGCAGCACCCGTATCCAATTCTAGAGGAACTGTAATTCCATTTAGGCCTACCTCTACAATATATGGGCCTGTATTTTTCCCACTTTGCTGCTCATAGAATAGGTACTCCACTCCAATGTTCGAAGTATTTCCCTTTTGAGGATTTATACTAGAAATGTTAAAATTAGAATTTTCACCCTTTGTTTTCTTTGAAAAACACACTTTAGCTATGTGGCCTATTTTACTACAGTTTCGGCAAACTGCTTCTTTAAAAGGGCAATCTTTCTTCCAATGGTGTTTTCCACACCCTGTACATGGCTTGGAAGGCTTAGTAGAATTAGTAGGCTTAGTCGTATTCCGCAAAGGTGGGCAGTTGCGCCGCAAAAAGTTGCGGCGCAACTTGCGGCGCAACATTTTTGGTTGCGCTTGCGCTTGCGGCGCAACTTTTTGAAAAGGGTTGCGCTTGCGCGTGCGGCGCAACTATTTCAGCAGAGTTGCGGTTGCGGCTGCGGCGCTACAAAAATCGTTGCGCGTGCCCACCACTGCAGATATACGTTAAATGCAAAGGTGGGCAGTTGCGCCGCAAAAAGTTGCGGCGCAACATTTTTGGTTGCACTTGCGCTTGCGGCGCAACTTTTTGAAAAGGGTTGCGCTTGCGCGTGCGGCGCAACTATTTCAGCAGAGTTGCGGTTGCGGTTGCGGCGCTACAAAAATCGTTGCGCGTGCCCACCACTGCGTATTCGCCTCATACCTTTTATTTGCCTGTCTAGTAGGCTCGTTAGGTCTGCCAGGCCTCGAAGATTTAAAGCTATTTACGTGTTGGGCTTTACTACTATGATTTCCAAAAGCTCTAACATCTTTAGCAGCTGCTTCTCTAGCCGTAGCTATTTCTACAGCCTGACTAAAAGTTAGGTCCTGTATGGCTAATAGGGCTCTCTGGGTAGACTCCTCTTTGAGACCCATTACAAACCTATCTCTTAGCATTTCATCTAATTTGTCCCCAAATTTACACGTACGGCTATGGCTTTTTATTCCTGCAACAAACTCTGCAATGCTTTCATTTCCCGTCTGATGCCTTGAATAAAATTTGAAACGTTCATAGATGAGAACTACTCGGGGTTTGTAGTGATCGGTTAGGGCCTGTACCAATTCATTATAGGTGCAAATTTCCGGTGCTTTAGGAGAAACTAGGTCCATAACTAAACCAAACGTTTTAGGGCCTATTATAGTTAAAAAGGTAGGTACTTTCTTAGCATCCGGAATGGAATTTGCCTCGAAAAACAACCTCACCCTAGTGGCATAAGCTTCGAAGTCCTCCCCATTGTCTTCGTAGGGGCTTATATGGCCAATCACCGACATGCTAGAGCAAAACCGAATTAAGGCCAAATCACGTGAAGTAGGTTAGGTTAGGTTTAAATTTGGTCTAGTTACTCCCCAGTTAGGGCTGAATAGTGAATTTTATTAGAGTTAGGGCTGAGTAGTAATTAGTTTTAGAGTTAGGACTGAGTAGTAATTAGTTTTAGAGTTAGGGCTGAGTAGGAATTAGTTTTAGAGTTAGGGCTGAGTAGGAATTAGTTTTAGAGTTAGGGCTGAGTAGGAATTAGTTTTAGAGTTAGGGCGGCGGAACCTACGCTATAGTACGGTAGCTTACCCTCACAAACAAACCAAATCGGACGACCCACTAGGCTACATCCAATTTTCCAAACAACCACTTGAACCCAATAAGCCAAATTAACCCAATGAGCCAAATTTAACCCAATGAACAAAATTTAACCAAATGAGCCAAATCCCATCCTCGTCGCCAAATGTGATAGCGTGGGGTAGACACCCCAGTTAGGTTACTTAGGTTCTAGCAAACAATCAAAAGCACTTACCGGTGCGTTGAATTAGGTATTCCTTGAAGCCTACCGTTTTATTCCTGTGTTCCACAAACAGCCTACCTAACTCTCTCTTACATTACCAATTTAGAAGCTATAGACATTACCCCTAACTATACTTAAGTACGAACAACTTCCTACCCGATTTGTCACCTTAGATTCATCACCTAATTATACTCAGCACCAAAGATTAGGTCAGATAGGAAAAAACATGTCTAGGCCAGACCAAAGCAATACGAACAGCCGCGTTGGTTCGTTTATGACTTGCTCTTGCCATTCAGCTTAGATTTAGTGATATTTACCCTTTAGTGACTTTTAGACTATATACATATATATATATACATACACGTCACCTCAAAAAGTTTATTTTATTAAAGTAACGTTGTTACAAACATTCGATATGTGCACCATTAGTGATTCGCAAAACATCTAATCGATACTCCAAATGTTGCCATGTACGCTGCAGCATATCCACATCAATTCGCTCAATAGCAGCTGTGATTCTTGCTTTTAAATCATCAATGTCTGTCACCCGCGTACATTTCTAAAAAACTTGTCAAAACGTGGTATCAGAAAAAACTTAATGAGATTCTCTGTAAAATGGGACAACACTGGAATTTATACAGTTCATGGTTGACTTTTAATAACAGCCAAAAATTGTACAGATAATTCTCGGACACCCTATAGTATTATTGTTTGCCTTCTAAATCGAATAAAACAGATTTTAGGTTTCTGTCTATGATATTTTTAAAATTATCGTCATTAACGATAATTTTACGTAAAAATGAAGTATGAATATTATGAAGGATTTCATCATTCATTGAAATGTTGAGAAAAATTTTAAATCAGTATGTATTATTTTAAAATTTTTAGTTTCATTAAAATAAATAATAATTTTTGCGGGGTGTTTTTTCCTTCGTGACGGCAAAGGCCGTGTGAGAGATGAGACATACATTTTTACGTCTGATTCGAGCCACGGGTCTCTCTACATCAACTGGAAACAGATGACAGTTATCCATCCAGCTACTGAACAAATCCAACACCGGTTTACCTTGCTGATCTAATGGGAAGCGGTGTTCCAAAGTTGCCACGCAGTAGTCCTTTTTACGGTACAGTATGTAAAAAATCTTAGTTATATAAAAATCTGGGTAAAATCTTAGTTGTATAAAAATCTGGGCAAAATCTTAGTTATATAAAAATCTGGGTAAAATCTTAGTTGTATAAAAATCTGGGCAAAATCTTAGTTATATAAAAATCTGGGTAAAATCTTAGTTATATAAAAATCTGGGTAAAATCTTAGTTGTATAAAAATCTGGGTAAAATCTTAGTTATATAAAAATCTGGGTAAAATCCTAGTTATATAAAAATCTGGGTAAAATCTTAGTTGTATAAAAATCTGGGTAAAATCTTAGTTATATAAAAATCTGGGTAAAATCTTAGTTATATAAAAATCTGGGTAAAATCCTAGTTATATAAAAATCTGGGTAAAATCTTAGTGTTATATAAAAATCCTTAAAATATAATAAATTTTAAATAATTTAACTCTTATTAAATAATAATTAATAATTTCATATTAATTTTAAAAATTTAATTCTATAATTAATTAAAGGAAAGAGTAATTTATTGTGAGCTAAATTTTATTTTTTAGATTGAGAATGAAAATTTTTTAATTTATTTCAAGCTTTTACAACTGAAATCTCAATATCAGGTGAACATTATCCTTCCTGTAACGATAAGTATTTTGTTTGAGCTTAACACAGATCACGTATTCACAATTGAAAAAAAAATCCCCTGAATTTTTGTATGTTAATCTTTCATCAAATATTTTAGTATTTTAATGAAATTTTTTTTGAAATATTCGCCACACTTTCTGAATTATTAGTTTTTGAGGGGAAAATATGGGGGTGTATAATCTTAGTTATATAATAACTATATAATAACTATATATATATAGTGGGTTGCGCGACTTTAGAAACACCCTGTATATTAGAGAGTAGAAAAGTGCGCTTTACCCACCATTTAATTTTTGTGCATATGTATATTTGGGCATAGCCCATAGACGCTTGTTTTCCGCCCGAATGTAGATGTCATAACTTGTTGATGAAACCTCGCCCAGACAAATATACGGACTGCTTTTTTTTTTTTTCGGAAGCGAGCTAGGATAGATTTCCTTGAAAACTACAAGGATTGGCCGCGTAACCGAGAGTTGTGAAGAAGTTAGAACTGTTTATCAGGCGAATACAAACCCATTTCTTGGAGTATTTATGGGAGGCTCGCCTTATAAAAGAACGTTTTTCTTGAATAATGCAAAGAAACAAATGTTTTATTTAACAAAAACTTTTTTTGGGGTATATCCGAAAACAGAATGGTTCCCAAAAATTAGACTAGCGGAAGATTTCAATAGAGAACTAAAAAATCTATTTATTTATTTATTTATTTATTTATTAAAACTTTAGATTCGCAAAACACTGTGTTAAAAATTCTCAGGTAATTTTTGTTACAAATTTAACCAAATGAATGATGTTATTTTTTAAAATAAATGTATTTTTTTTTAAATAAAATTATTTTGGATTAAACACATACGATTTACTGGAAATTGGATTTGATTTCATGTGGGTACTTTGAAAGTGATTAATACCGAGTATATCTAATTTTACATTTGTTTAATGTAAACCAAATTTAATTTGAAGTAATGTCATATTTTTAGTTAAAAAAAAATAAAATGGGGCCTCTATATTTTAACCACAGTAATTTTTTTGTTCCTCTAAAATCGTAACGGGATTTTGGATCAAATTAAATAATTTTTGGGGTGGGTGTGTATAAGAATTTTTCTTTACTGAACTATATATTTTCTGTAAATAAACTCAGCGTATTAAACCTATGAAAACAAACAAAACAAACCTTACTTTGTTTCTTATATTAATTTACAATTCATGGAATAAATTATTATTGTTTTTCAGCGAACTCATAAAATTAAACGCGGGAGGAGCCTCGAAATGCATTCCTTCACAATTGATTCCAAGAAATTTTGTTCTGTTGTTGAGTTTAATCGTGTTGTTAATGTATTATTCGATAGTGACGGGAAAGTAGAGTCGCTGTACAAACCTTCTTTTGCAAGGTTATGGATGGGCTCATCCCTGCATGGTTGTGTACAACTTATCTGAAAGAATAGTAAAATTTAGAAGATTGTATAAGAATATAATGTTTTATTGATAATGTAACGCATAATCGTATTTTAACCTCTAACGCCGACTGGGTCGAATAGGTACCGTTTTAAATACTCGCATTTAGACTTAACCGTACAAAAACGTTCGGCGTTAACGGGTTAATTATACGTTTCAAGGTCATCGAGTGTAGGCGTTATCTACTTATTGCATGAGACTGGTTATTATACTCGTACTTTTGCTATTTTGGGGGTGTTGGTTTGTTACCTCAACACCTTTAAACACAAACGCACGAACGCTCAACCTTCTCTTATCATTCTAACCTAACCTATTACCTATAAATTGGATACAACAAAAGCTAACTTAACCTAACCTATACTAACTTGAGCTAACATAACTTAAGCTAACTCACAATATACTTGTTGACAGAATGTCAAGTCCATCAGGTGTCGTTAACAAGATTAAATTTATATCAAACGGATTACCTTTGGTAATTGACACCTGGCAACGTAGTAGCAGATAATAAGCTAAATATTCAAACGTTTAATGCTACACAACTTTGCTACATTATGTATTTAAACATATTCAAAGTTGTGAAATAATTATTTTCAATTTTCAGATTCAAAACATAACGAAACGCCGTAGCGATAATTCTATCCCGTAACATATGAGCGATAAATGCCGAGATAGCGTGTGCTAACGTACTTAGGCGAAGTAAAGTTTAATATTTAACATCGAATCCAAGGGATAACTCATCCATGCCACAATTACGCTAACCATGATTATTTTTTTCTGATAATAAACTCAGATGTCAGGGTACAGTCATGGTATTACTGAATTCGTCATTTTACATTAGTTGTCAAGTAGTGAACCATGTATCTGGTTCTTGTATCTTGTATCTTGTATTTAAGTATTATATCTATATATATATATCTAGATAAATAGATAGATAAATATATAGATAAATGATAGATAGATAGATAAATGTTGGTTACACGTACGAAAACAAACCTGTGAACATTTTGACGAAGGAATTTTACCATCACTATCCTTGTAAATATAAATCATCTAATATTTTTTATCATAGTACAATACACCTTTTGTCAATATAGATTTTGAATAATAAATCCAAAGGTTCACTTATTTATTTATCTGTTTGCAAATTCTCACTTGTATTTTGGAGTTTACGGCAATATTTCTGGATATTATATATAGTCAGATGCAAAAAATTATATATATATATATATATATATACACAAAGGGCTGCCAAAAGTAAATAGACATCTTTAGTTTCCCCCTTTGCATTATGCAAAGCTGACACACGTTCTGGATTTCCAATGATAAGTTTGCTATTTGTTCTTGAGGACAATCATCGTGGTGTCTATTTACTTTAGTCAACTGTCTTTATTATTATTATTATTATTATTATTATTATTATTATTATTACTTTTGAATACACGAAAGGCCTCGGAATCATTTTCTTTTTCCTTGTGGGCTTGCATCATATATATATATATATATATATATATATATATATATATATATATATAAAGACTCCATAATTCGCAGGTTTGTTTCATTTTGCAAAGTAGTGTGTGTATATATATATATATATATATATATATATATATATATATATATATATATATAGAGAGAGAGAGAGAGAGAGAGAGAGAGAGGGTTTAGGAACAATCTTATATAAATGGAGAGAATCCGAAATCAGAAGTAGGTCTAATATTTCTTTAGTGCTGGACTCCAACTGAGAAATATTATTATTATTATTATTATTATTATTATTTATTTATGTAGCGGAGTTATTTCAGAGGTATACTCAGACATTCTAAAACAGGAATTACCAAAGAGTGTTCCAGCTACCTTTTGTTTCCGAAATGTCCTCTTTTTGCTTAATACTTTAAATACGACGAAATAGACACTAGTCAACGTCTCCAATCACTTTTCACAGTCCTTGAAATGAACTGTGAAAAACCCAGTTTTGGTGACTAAATTTGTGCCAAATTCTGGGGGGCTCATTTCATTTTATTTTCTTTCTTTTGTAAATTGTGTTACGCGCGAAATACACAAAATTGAAACACATTCAAATGTGGTATTTGTAAATTATAATTAGGAATATTAAAGTTAATTCTAAGGATTAGCGAACACCTTCTGTAGCTTCTGTAGGAGAAGTTAACTTGCGACCAGGCACAAGAATTTATAGGTAAATAAAAGACACACACACACACACACACACACACACACATATATATATATATATATATATATAGTTTTTAAAATTCTTTATAAACCAAAATCATTTAAAATTTCAATTATTTTTTATTTCAAATTAGATGCATTTATTTTTAATCATTAAAATGTGAATAGAATTTTTTTTTATCTTTATGTATTTTATTTATTAGTTATGGATACGTATAAAATATAAAAGAAAATATCGAAATAATCATTGGTCTAATTTTTTATTGATTTTTCTTCTTTTTTTTTGGTTTTGTTTTTTTGTTTTGGCCTTTCTGTTTTATATTATTTTACCTTTTTTTCGTTCTTTTCTGCGTGTTTTGGATATTAAACTCCAAGGAGGAAATGATCCACCAATCAGAAGATAGGTTGCATTTTAATCCTCCAATCACGCGTTTCGTTTTATTTTTATGTCGCCAATAGACGTCTTATTTCGTTCATCATGCATCTCCGCTTAATCCACAGCCGTGCATTGCGCATGCAGCCTGGAATTCGATAATCATACAGCCAGTTCGGTGAGTCATCTATCAACCAACCAATCATAATCGCTTGTGCAATGCAGCCCTTCAGCCATATCCGCCATGCAGCCATCAAGACCCAAGCAGCCCTGCCTAAATAAGAAATCGGCTGAAAGATTTCGGTTGGTGCATTAAGATTGTAATATAAAAAAAAGGGGGGGTAAAAATGGTTTCAACCCCTTTATTAAGAACTTGTCGCGGTTTTCACCATCAGCATCTCTCTTAAATCCACTTAAACGGGATTAATAACTGATTCGATTGGAATGGATCAAATTATAGGACGTTACGAAGGTAGTTTAATAATATTTCAATTACTGAAGGGAGATAAAAACGCGTACAGTAGGACTCTGTAATGGGAGGTAACGAGCTGTTAAAACTCTCAACAACTTCTAATGCGGTCCACCAGTGCATGAGGGGCGATCAATAGACGAAGTTCAATGTAAGCAGAAAGAAAGAGGAGTAAAACCTTCGCAATCATTTTTGGAAAATGTAGTTTTGAGTTTACACGAATGTAATGCATGCGCAGTTATCGTACATCTATTGAAAAGATTGCATAAATATAGTAACAACTCGCGTACGGCCTCGTTCGAATCCCGTTCCGATTACAAAGTACTGTACTCATATTTTCATTTCAAAAGAAAAAATTATTCTTTATTATGAACTAGAGAAGAATTTACTTATGCGGGAATATACCAGCTGTCACTCGCTTTTTATTATACCCGAAGCGTCATCATCATGCACTGGTGAATAAACCTGCCTTACATATACAGGCACGCAAGTTATTCAATACACCTCTCATACTACAAGCCAGAATTCCAAACATTTGTAAAGAATTTTGCAGACACCTCAGGCCTGCATTACACGTTTGTGATTTGTCGCGTGTTATATCAGACATTCCAACCCCCCTCCCCCCAACCTTTCCCACCTCTTTTATACCAATAATTAGGCAACACACACACACACACACACCCACACAACACTCGTTTCAGTGAGTCATACAAGGCTTGCAGCTTAGAGTATTACGCCAGAAAATTAGAACTTACACCTATTAATAAAATTCACGCAAAATATGCACAAAAACTATTGTTAAATCGTGGATGGAGAGAAAAGAGAAGCAAATTGAAACATAGAAAGAATTGAAAGGAGAATAAACGGTGTTCCGCAATTGAAAATGCGTAATTATTAAAGTATAAAAGTGTTTTAGGAATCGTACAAACATAAAACAATGCGACCGAATCTTTTTGAGGGCACTTCAAGACACGATGGAAAGATTGAAGAAAATAATTACAAAGAAAAAAATACATAAAATGCCTGTACAAAACACAATAACTAAAAAATGCCAATGCCAAACACACACACACACACAGAGAGAGAGAGAGGGAGAGAGAGAGAGAGAGACACACACACACACACACATACACACGGAGAGAGAGAGAGAGAGAGAGAGAGAGAGAGAGAGAGAGAGAGAAAAAATAAATTTAAAATGCGTTGACATTTTGTGTCGTTAAATTTTAATTGAGTTAATTATGTGAGAAAAAAAATTCTTTGTATAAAAATATATTTTTTCATTTATTGAAAGCAAAAAAACCATTTACAGGTACTAATTTGCTATTTACTCTCGTTAACTTTAAAATGTAAACAGATAACATAAATATGTAAACGTTATTTAGTAAAATATTTTATATAATTTGCGTATGGCTATGAATTATAATGTGTTTGTATAAATATATATATTTATATATATTTATATATATATATATATATATATATATATATATATATATATATATAAAGGTTAACCAAAGGTGTATATATATATATATAAAACTTTGGTTACAGGATGGATCTTCGCGCGAAACCTTTGAAATATTGCAAAGTGATGGATTCATTATCCATATTGTGATAAGTCCTGCCTTTTACTCGAGAAAATCAGCGTATTTTTACTATTAAACAGGTTTATTATGATAATGATAAGTTTATTGGCAGGCTATAAATCCCGTAAAATAATACAGTATTGTTGAAGGTAATAAACGATAAGATAAATCAAACAATAATAAATTAAAAAAACTAAAAATTATGATTAAAAGAAAAATAAAAATAAAACACGGACTCAAACGCGTATTAATAAAAAACTCATCACGTTTTAGACTACAAAAGAAGAAAGAAAAAAAATAAGAATAAAAAGTACACGTAGCGACAATACCAATATATATATATATATATTATATATATATATATATATATATATATGGTAATGATGATAATGATAATGACAATAATAATGTTTATTGGCAGGAGAGAGATCCCATAATATAAAAAGGTACATTATCCATCAAGGTAATTAACGATACAACTAATTAAGCAATAAGTTTAAAAAGAAAAACAAAAAAAGGACTAAGGTAATAAAGAAATAGCAATAATACACGTAAAGAAATGAGAAATAGTAAAATTAGTAATAATAATTTCATAAAATTGAAAAGTACATTTGATGGAATGGCTATTGCGAGAGTTAAGTGATGCTAGAGACAAACACTTTCGTACCAAGAGATTCACAGTCTAGAAGACATAAAGCAGGACTGAGGAAGAGCTTGGACAGTTGGATTGTCTGAGTTTTTAATTCTTCGCATTAGACTGTATTGAGCGCGTCTTGTTATTTCAAGGAGGCTCGGAACGTTGCCGTTCGCGAACATTTGAGAGGCTGAGCATCTTGAAGGTAACTCATGCAGCAGTTCATAAGATCTGTTATAAATCAAATTGAGGGTTCTGCAGGATACTTTTTTATAATTAACCCAGAGTTGCTTCCCATAAATATTAGTGCAGAAAGTACGAAAAAGAGTGTATTTAGCTTCGCTTGTACAGAATTTGAAGTTCCTTATAATCATGTTCGCTTCACCGCAGTAATTTCGATATTGTTTCCTTATGTCCGAATCGTCACTGAATCGTCTCGTTTTGAAAATAATATTATCTGTTTGATTTGAGCTTTTAGGATGGAATTGCATAACTTTAGTTTTAGAAATTAATGTCATGGTTCTGCGAATATGATGGGTATATACCCAATTTTTTTTAAGCATATGAGCAGGAAACAAACTTTTATGCAATGAAATAAAACTCTAAAATACGAGTGTGTATATATATATATATATATATATTATATATATATATATATATATATAATATTATATATATATATATATATATATAGGGTGAACCAAATGTAGGTGGACAGTAAATGATAACGTTTATTTTGAGAATACATATTTAATTTTTTTGTATACTATAATACAAAATAAAATTTAAATAAATTTAGTTATAATATTTAATATAATATAACACAAACACCATAGTTATAATGAACACCATAGTTATAATATAATATAACACAAACCGTATTCAACCTACTGTCCACCTACTTTTGGTTCACCGTGTATAATGTTATTCTTTCAAAGTACAAAAAATATTCAGTATATCTTTACTTTGTATATATATGCAAATTTAATGAAAACACACCACGAAAACTTTAAAAATATATCGACGCTTAAATTTTAGGATTATTTTCTACCAATTTCCCGGAATAAACCTTTATATTTTTTTATAGAAACTTCAAAATAATATTTTTTATTAATTATTTTATAAGAGTGTGTATATATTATATATATATATATATATATATATATATATAATATATATATATATATATATATATATATATAATGTAAACCTACACGGAAAAAGAAAAATGATTCCAAGGTCTTTCGTGTATTCAGAAGTACACCTCGTCAGGGAATATATATATATATATATATATATATATATATATATATCTTCTGCAGCTTAAATCCCATCTCTATATGGGGTCGCTGGTCTTGATGAGTTTCCTCCATTCTCTTCTGTCACGCACCATGCCCTCGTCCAAATTTTTCTCCCGGATGTCTGCCGCCACGCAATCCCTCCACCTCGTCTTCGGTCTACCTCTTCTTCTCCGTCCCGGCACCTCCATTTCCAACACCCTACGTCCCACGTAATCCTCCTCTCTTCTTATCATGTGCCCATACCATCTCAGTCTGGCTTCTTGGACTTTTCTTGACGCCTCTACTACTTTCACCGTTCCTCTAATGCGTTCGTTTCTGATTCGATCCCTTCTAGTTACACCGCGCATCCATCGCAACATTTTCATTTCAGCCACATCCATCTTTCTGTCACTAGTCTTCTTCATTGGCACCGTCTCCATTCCGTACAACGTGGCTGGCCTAACCACTGTTTTGAAGACCTTCCCTTTCAGCTTCACCGGCATCCTACGACCACAGAGAACTCCTGACACCTCTCTCCAGCTCCTCCATCCCGACTGTATCCTACGATTCACCTCTCCCTCTGCTCCCCCCTCTGCCTCGATTGTTGATTCCAAGTATTTAAAACGATCTACCCGTTTGATCAGTTCACCGTTTAACATCACTCCCCCTCCTTCATCCGGTTGTACATTACATCTCAGATATTCAGTCTTTTTCCGACTAACTTTCATACCTCTACTTTCCAATGCCTCCCTCCAATTTTCTAGCTGTTGTTCTACCTCCTGTCTTGTCTCTGCGCACAACACTACATCATCGGCATGCATCATGCACCAAGGAGCAACCCCTCTAACCTCCTCAGTCAACACATCCAACACCACGTTGAATAGGAATGGACTCAGTGCTGATCCCTGATGCAGACCAAACCCAACTCCAAAACTCTCCGTCACACCAACACTACACCTCACTTTCGTCGAAACCCCTCTATACATTTCCTGAATCAATCTGACGTACTTCTCTGGGACCATCTTCTCCCTCAGGCACCTCCAAACTTCTTGTCTCGGTGTCCTATCATACGCCTTCTCTAAGTCTATGAAAACCATGTGCAATGCCTTCTGTCCTTCCCTGTACCTTTCCTCCAACTGTCGTAATGCAAAAATAGCTTCAGACGTACTTTGTCCGGGCATAAAACCGAATTGCTCTGTCGACACGCCTGCCTCCTCCCTCAGCCTTAAGTCCACAACTCGCTCCCACACCTTCATGGTGTGCGATATCAGCTTGATACCCCTATAATTTATATATATATATATATATATATATATATATAATATATATATATATATATATATATATATATATATATAAATAATCATATAAGTATATATAATTATATATAATTGAGGCGTTGAGAGTATGAGGGTTGAACTCGCCAAACCAGTTTTGAGATGGACGCGTTTAAACTTTGTGACTAGCCTATTGTGCACGAGGGGCACAGAGCACAAATACACGCATTGAAAATAACTACATTTTGAGCGTACGAGGGGGGGGGGATATTTGGCTATACCAAGTTGTCTGTGGATGGGGGAAGGGTTGAACTATTCATTCGTGGAACAATCACAAAATCCCCAATGTGGCGAGTTCGCCCTTCGTACTCACGACGCCTCATATATTTTCCTAATGTGCAGCAAAATTTTGACATTTTTCTTATAATCCTTGGAAGAAATTTTAATTAATCATTACATCTATTAATGCTGTTAGCTTTGAATGTGTACCTTGGCTAAAGTGGGAAGCTGTGTCCGCCCGCTAGACTGAACACAAGAAAATCCATTTGAGCTAAATGGATAAGAATATTAAAAGTATAAAACGCTAATCAAAATGACGTTAATTCTGAATGCTTTTAGATTTCCTCTTTTCATTCGATTAGCACATAGTTCATGTGGCCACCACATAACGCATGAACTTCTACATAACACATAATTTTCTTCCCTCACCGAAGTGGTAACCTTACTGACCCGGCCTTCGAAACTCTATCACGCTACCGCTGATTTATCGTTTTGTAAGTCATTTTGTAATTTTTCTTAAAAATGTTCTCTTAAACCAGTGGTTATCAACCATTTTTGTATGGTTACCCGAAACCATTTCTAATCCAGCTCGGTTACCCCAATCACTAGATATTATTTTTTTATAACTTCTAGATTATCACAATATTATTTTTTATAATTCCTGGATCGCGTGTCATTTACCCTACAAAATAGTTGTCATTACCCGAATTGGGTAATTTACCCCTAGGTTGAGAACCACTGTGTTAAACCATAGAAATTCCTTATTTGATTTAAGATTTCGTGTAAAACTATACCCTATTTCGAAATTTTTACTGGCACCTTCAAGATAAACTGTCCATTCATTATACGTCGCTATTACTAAACAAAACAACTTAAAACCCATGGAACATCTGTTCTATAGGTGTCAAACAGCCAGTTGTACCGATGTTTTATTTAATTAGTTGATAAGGAACCAACACCCTTCAAGGGAAGACCAGTCACTATTAACGTAGCTATCCGGTTAGTTGACGGGTGATTAATTTGAGGGGAAACCACACCTTTAAGGTAGTTAGTTTTGATTGTCTCCACCCAGACAGTTTTAATATAAAACTCTCGCACAGTTTGATTAGGTAGGGAATCTTGTATAATACCTTCGGCCTATCACGTTCTTCTCTGGACATAGTGTACACACGATCTAATTTGTCGTGTGCAATTTTGCTATACTCGCTTAAATAGGTTAAGTGTTTTATAATGTAACTTCGAAATTTTGACGAAGCTTGTTTGAACGCCATTTTTTTTCTTTTTGCTTTGAATTTATGCAAGGAATTTTGTACCATTTTTACTGATTAATTTATCTTTTAATTTTTTAAATAGTGCCTTGTCCCGTTTTAAAACTGCGGCCGTCGTATTTTCTCGGTATACTCGTACTTGTGAATCGAACCTGAAACTAAAAACAAAGTTCCTCGTTGTAAATAAACAGCATAAATTGAAACCCGAATCGTTTAAATTACTTTTTCTCAGTTATTTGAAGGTACTTTGTTCTTAAACGTGAAAGATGAATACGGAGCATAAAAGTTATCGATGTTTTGAAAGAAGCTTTGAAAGAATTCATATTTTGAGGGGCAATTACTGATCAAGATTACATTCAAAATGAAGAAGGGTAAATGATACCTCAACTTTACAGTGATCAAGTGAGTGTAAACTGAGTAATTATACTGATCAGTGAGACGGACTGAAAGAGGCATGAGTGAAAGAGAAAAACGGAGTGTAGTACACATTCCCACCATGGGGAAGAGACGCGTTGACTAAAAATAACCGTTGCGCATAACAGGCAAATTAACCACTACAGGCCCCGGGGTACCTAGGACACACACACACACACACACACACACACACATATATATATATATATATATATATATATATGTCTTTATATAAAAATGCTTTAAACTTTTTATCACATTCTTTCAAGATCGAAAATAAATATGGCATTTCCTACTGCAGAAATTATTTTGCATTTTCAATGTTTATTTACAAAAATGATAAGTGCAGTAATATTTCTAACGATAATAATAATAATAATAATAATAATAATAATAACTTATTGTTGAAAAGCTAAGTATGTAGAGAGTATATTCGTACAAGTACAGGGTGATTCACTCGCTGGTAGCCCCAGAGTATCGCTAATACGATACTCTGATTCCACCAGCGAGTGAATCACCCTATATAATTCTGAAGTAATGGCACAGAATTTTAAGTACTGTATCTAAAAAAACTACCAAAAATAGGGACTGCTTTTCACGGCAAAAACACTTTCGCTTATACATTAAAAACAGTTAACATAAATAGGGTGCAATAACAGCTTATTAACGCTATTAACATTAACACAACCTCGTTTTTAAATAAATTAGATAATAGTAAATACTGTTGGTATTTGTCTATAATTGATTTGAACTTAAAAACATTAATAAATAATTACACTGTACAACAGTGAAAAAAAAAACGGAAATGAGATCGTCATTTTTATGGCTAATTATATGCTTAGATTGCGATAATAACACTCATTTATTTGTATCACCCGCCGATTTTATGAAAATGACCCTATTTCATTGAATCATTTTGAGAACCACTGGTTTTCTGAACGCATCTTTTACATTTTGTTCAGTCATGCATATACTGTGATGGTGGTGTTCGGCTCTGTGTTTCCACTTTGATTTTATGACAAATTTCTTTCATTAATCATTTAAAACAAAATTGTCAGCCATATTTTATCATAAATTGGGGCTATAAGTGAATATTATTGAATAACAGCTATCAAATTATGAATATTTCACCGACAACGTCTATATTGTGTGAAACTGCAAATTGATCTATCATTTTCTTATTTTACAGGTATTTATTGATGTTATGCTACAATGCCTAGAGAGTGCAAAAATTTGCCAGACAGTTTTTGTTATATTTGTGGAACATTAACGTTAAAACAGTATAAAAGGAAGTTGACTTCTCATGTGAAAAAGCTTTATGAATTATACTTCGCGTGCAAAGTTGGTGAGCAGGACAAGCACTGGGCGCCTCATATCTGCTGTGTGAGATGTACAAGCTCGTTATCTGCATGGTTCAAAGGCACCGGTCCTGGTCTGGGATTCGGTGTCCCAATGGCATGGAGAGAGCCGCTGCACCATTCAACTGATTGCTATTTCTGCTTAACGAACATCACAGGTTTGAATCTTTTATTTTTCTGAATATACGTCAAATTTGGTGTTTTTAGTACATTTTAGCATATCCTGCTCTGCATAATGTATTACACAATTATGCTATAGATCTTAAGTAGTCAACAATGTCTATTGTCTCACATCAGGTTGCAACAGAAAAGGGAAAAAAGGCTATAGTCTACCTAAATCTTCGTTCTGCTATGCGTCCTGTGGAACATTCTACAGATATACCTATCCCTCGTCCTCCAGCTGAAATGCCAGAATCAGACGGCGAATGCTATGAAGCTCAAGTCGAGTCCAAGAAAGAACAACATCTCATCACGCAGCCTGAACTCAATGATTTGGTCCATGATTTAATACTTACCAAGCAACAAAATGAACTGCTGGCCTCACGTCTACAAGAATGGAATCTGCTGGCGGAAGACGTACGAATTACGGCATTCCGAAAGCACTCCTTGGATTTGCAGGAATATTTCAAAATGAAGAACAATCTTTGTTATTGCATTGATATACATGGTGGTCTGTTTGATGCTCTGGGTTTGTGCTATGAACCGAATCAGTGGAGATTGTTCATTGATGCATCTCTGTACAGTGTTAAGGGTGTACTCCTACACAATGGGAACACAATGCCTTCTGTTCCGATCTCTCATTCAGTCGTCTTGAGAGAAACGTATGACAATGTTGCTTTTATTCTGGACTGTATAAAATACAATGAACATGAATGGCTTATCTGCGCAGATTTGAAGGTTGTGGCTATTCTCAATGGATTGCAAACTGGCTATACGAAATACATGTGTTTCCTATGCAAGTGGGATAGCCGAGCAAGGTCTGAACACTACACACGCTCAGTATGGCCGCCGCGAGACAATTCCTCACCTGAATCTCACAATGTTAGTTCACGAACCACTAGTACGAAAGGAAAAGGTTATCTTGCCGCCACTTCACATAAAACTAGGGCTGATGAAACAATGAAACAATTTGCAAAGGCGTTGAAACAGGATAAGCCTGCCTTCAAATATCTAAAGGAAAAATTCCCAAAAATAAGTGATGCCAAGATTAAAGAAGGCATATTCATCAGCCCTCAAATTCGCCAACTCATGCTAGACGAACACTTTGAAGCAGGTGATGGATGAGGTTCAGTTGGCAGCCTGGCGTGCATTAAAAAACGTGTGCAGCGGTCTACTAGGAAAGACTAAATACGACAACTATGCTGCACTTGTGGATCAACTTATCAACTCATACCAATGTCTCGGATGTAAGATGTAATTGAAAATTCATTTTTTGCATTCACAGCTCTCATTCTTTCCGGAAAACGCATCTGCTGTTAGCGACGAACACGGGGAGAGATTCCACCAGGATATAGCCACAATGGAGAGCCGATACAAAGGGAAGTGGAGTCCTGCTATGCTGGCCGATTTCTGATGGAATTTATAGCGTGACCAACCAGAAGCATCACAAACGCCAGCACAAATACAAATAATGAGTTGAAAACAGTATAATACGAGAGTTTTATGTTAATTTTGTGCATATATGTTGAAGTATAGCAATAATTAAACTGTTCCATATGATAAAGCCTATCTGTTTATCAATATATTCTTATTTTTTGGTATGAAGATTTTAAGCAGTCATTACAAAAAACGTGACGTGATAGAAAAAAAATATTTTCAGATTTGGAATCAGCACACTTGAATATTAATAATGACTGAATGTTATTCCCGTTTTTTACTGAACCGAAAATTTGTTGTACAGTGTTATCGAAGAGCCAAAAGAGTATTTTTTTCAAGGTATGTTTAAGTTGAAGAAAGTATAGCAATAGATCAGTTGAATGGGGCATTTTAAAACCAAACTGATTAGGAGATATCCACAAATAATCATTTAATTGGCGTAGCAAAACTTTCTCCAGTAATTTTGAGGACCTGGAAGCAACAACAATAAGCTGTAATTATCGCCGGACAGAATGTTCCCAAATTTATTTTTGGCAAAGGGTCTAATATAACTTTGGTTAACTTTGGTTTTGCTTCCGCCTGAATTGTTCATTCTGAGAAAGGTCAAGCTTGTCACTCCACCTTAGACCTACAGTTTAAGGTGGAATCCGAACCACGCCCCACCATGGGAAGTCAGAAATTACGAAATCCTTGCCCAGACTCGATCTCACGACCTCCCGATCAGCAGCAGCCCAGTGTCTTAACCACTAGGCTACCCAGGGTACCCATTTATCCACCAACCAATTTTTATTGTGTGGAAGGATGAACAGCTGAGCTTTGCTACGCGCCGCCTGCCGTCACCGGGTCTCGATCGTGGGGCCGATGGATTGGTAGTCAGCGATGCTAACCCACTACACCACCGCACGAGGTGCAAATATATCTATATATATATATATATATATATATCCATAAAATCGGCCAAAAAAACAGTGATATGTTAAGATTTAACACATTATTAACGTACTTTAAGTACTCACTCAATAGATCATCTACACCTGGGAAAGAACCTGTCCATAGGAACCTATATTAAGCTTAGCTTTTCCCACGCTGTTATTATACAAGGCTGTTTCATAGCAAGTTCTTGAAAACCTAGTGCTCTTTATTCCTCCACAGACCCTCCATCAAGCTTTGATGGAATGGCATTCTTGGCACTCGTTTCATTATATATATATATATATATATATATATAGAGAGAGAGAGAGAGAGAGAGAGGAGAAGAGAGAGAGAAGAGAGAGAGAGAGAGAGAGAGGAAAGATAGAAACATGTCTTTTTTAGTTCAGATTTGGTTTTTAGAAAGCATTTGAACAAACATGTCATTTTGAATAACTTTTTTCAAATTCAAAATTCAAAAATCTTTATTTAGAGAATGAATACAAGTACGGAGTTTTACAATTTTTAGATATTTGATATGACATTAATATATTCACACTACTATAATCTGAATATGGACGTTGGAAGCATGGAGGCTTTTTAGGCAAAATTATGGAATTTAGTTAATTTATTGCATAAAAAGTGATAGTAATAGTGTTAACAAATAATAATAATAAATAATAATAATAATAATAATAATTACAATATAATGTTTATAAAGTTAAAGTTTTTCTACTTCTATGCGTGAATTTAGGCAATCAAAGACCGCTTTTATAATTCATTATTACCTCTTAAAAGTGAAATATCTTTATTAAAAGGTTCTTTTAGCCGTTTAGAATGTTTCATGAATACATACCTTGTTAACCTTGTTAGGGTTCTGTGCGTCGGTCTTTCTTCACACGAAGGTCAAGCTGGTGGCCCCGCATCTAGTCCTGGCTTGGTGGAGGATCGAGTTGCTCTCTGTACTCTGATCGTACATAGCCAGGTACACCCGCTCATTTGATACCGTCCTGAGCCAGGTATCTAGTCTTCCCTTGAAGACTTCAACTCTGACCCCTGTAACGTTTCTGAGGTCCTTCCGAAGCTGGTTGAAAATTCATGGCCCAATGAGACCAAGCTATTTGCTTCAGAGTTGAGGAAGTCCCTTGTTGGGCCTTTAATTTGGGAACACTACACATGCTGCTTTTTCTATTTTCCAGCGTTGTTTAGTGTTAGTTGAGTTTAGTTTGAGGTTTCGTACCAGTTTTCGATCATTTTCCATATGTAGATTATAGTATACCTCTCTCTTCTTCTTTCCAGGGAGTACAGATTTAGTTACGTAGTCTTTCCCAGTAGTTGAGTTCTTTGCAGCCATCAATCTTGGCTGTGAAATGATTTGCGTTTCTTCTAGTTTATTAATTTCTTCCTTTTTATATAGGGGACGTCAAAACTGAGCAGTATTCAAGTTTTGGTATGATCAGTGTTCTCAGCAGGGGAATCATTACTGTCTTGTCCCTCCTTTTGAACGTTCTTAGTACCTGTCCCGCGACTCTTTTTGCTTTGTTTATTGCTATCTGATTTGTGTCTCGAATTGGCATCATCGGTCATTATTACCCCGAAGTCAACTGCTTTCGTGCTTCTCTGAATTCTTGTCTATCTGGAGCATAATATGCAGTCTGTTTAAGTTCTTCTTTTCTACCATATCTCAAGAGCTGAAATTTCTCGGTGTTAAATATCATATTGTTGTCTTCTGACCATTTGTATATTCTGTGCGTCCTCTGCAAGGCCTCCACTTCGTTTGCATCGCTGATTTTTCTGCTGATCTTTGTATCGTCCGCAAATGATGTTGCTATACTGTTGCTGTTTACTCCACTGTCTTTGTCTGTTAGCATGATAATGAACAGGAGTGTGGCCAGCACTGTACCGTGTGATACTGAGCTGCGTACTTCTGACTCTGATAATGATACGCCTTGAATTTTGACCACCTGTAGTCGTTTTCTAAGGAAGTTGTAGATCCATTTTCCCACTTTGCCTGTTATTCCCATATGTTCCATTTTATGTGCTATTATACCATGATCGCATTTTTCGAAAGCTTTAGCAAAATCCATTTATATGATATCATAGTTTTCATTGCCTTCAAGTGCATCTAGGATATTGTTATAATGCTCTATAAGTTGTTATAGGCATGATCTTCCTGATCGGAATCCGTGCTGATTTTCGTTGAATCTTTCCAATGTCTCCAAGAAATCATAGATTTCTCTCTGACTATTCTTTCAAATAGTTTGGTGAGGTGGGACGTCAGGGACATTGGTCTATAGTTCTTTGCTTGAGACCTATCCCCTGCTTTATATATAGGGACAATGTTTGCTCTCTTCAAGATGCTCAGTATTTCCCCAGTGTCTAGGGATCTTCTCCATATCCAGTATAAGGGTGTAGCTATTTCATTTTTACAGTTTTTAATTAGTAGTGCGTTCCATTTGTCCAGACCTGCAGCTGAATGTGATTTCATTTGTCCTATAGCTCTCGCTACATCTTCTGGGGTAAAATTAAAGTCTGTTATACATTCTCCTTGCAATTTCTCTTCGAAGAATGCATTTACGTCAGGTATCGCTTTGTCACTTTTTGGGGTACTGAAGATCGATTCATACTGGGCTCTCAATGTTTCAGATATTTCTTTTAGATCGTCTGTTAGTTCATTATTTCCTTTCCTTAAGGACCCGATAGTAGCGCGCGTTTTTGTTTTCCTTTTCGCATAGCTTTAGAAATATTTTGGATTTTCTTTTATGGCTTCTACCGCCTTTTCCTCTTCCCTCTCTGATGGCCCTTTATCAGAGTTTGTATTTCCCAATCAATTCTCTCCAGTTTTTCTTGTATTACTTTCCTGGCATTGTTGTCTCCGCAATTAGCTAACTTCGTCGCTACTCTCTTTCTTTTGCGGAAATTCTTCTCTTTGCCTCTCTAGCCAGTTCCTCTTTCCTTTTGGTTGTGCTTTCGGAGCATATTTTTCCAAAATTCTCGGCGTCTTCTCTTCCAAGGTTGTTAGCATTTCCTCAGTTGTTTTATTCTCTAAAACTGTTCTCCACTCTATTTGGACCATGTGTGATCTGATTTCTTCCCAATTTATGGTCTTGGAGTTTAAGTTCAAAGCCCCAAATTTGCTTCTTTCTTCCGTATGTGTATTGTCTTTTAAAGTTATCATCATATTTGTTGATAACTCGATTATTTGTGGTCTGAGATAATAGTTGGAGTTACTTTTATATCGGCAATGAAGTTCGTGTTATTTGTGAATACCAGATCTAGGCAGTTATTTTTCCTACTATTTTCTGTTATCTCCTGTGTCGTGTCAGCATAAACTTCTTTGTGAGAGCCATCAGCATTTTTACTTGCTCCTGGTCCTCTCTTGTGCCCCCTTATCTTGCTGTATAAATATATTTTTACCCACCTTATATATATATATATATATATATATATATATATACAGTGTTGGGCACTAAAGCGTTAATCCGATAACAGTTAATTAATGAAGTTAACTTTTTTTAACGGACTATTAACGGAAGTTAATTTCCATTTATCGTTATCGGACCAGTTAACTTCCGATAAACTCGATATTTAGTCTGTTAAAGTCCGTTAACACGTTAACTGCGAGGAAGATCACCGCTCGCGAATGAATTCAAACCGCCATAACTTCAGTCTACCAATTCTGTCCTCTGCCGCAGTGGAACGGCTCTTCTCTCTCGGCAAGGACATCCTGAGGCCCAAGAGGTCAAGACTGGCAGTTGGGCCTAACTTTGAGAAGTTGGTCTTTCTGAATGGCAACCAGCACATTGTGTCATAGTCTTTAATAAATGTGTCTAAAATTTAATTTTACCTTTCAGTTCCCGCCATAATAATTCTCTGGTAAATTAAAATTTAGTTAATGGTTAGTGGTTACAAAGGTTTCAAAACATGTAATCAGTAAATTTTTTATTAAAAATAAAAAAAAAAGTTATTAAGCAAAAAAGTTGCAAAATTTGATAAAAATACAGTTAAATACCTATTTATTGTTGGATTTTGCATAAATAAACATTTTCTATGGGTTTTAAAGCTTTTTTCCTTGATTTTTTTAAATGTTAGTAAAGAAATAGTTATCGTTAACGGATTATCGTTAACTTCCGTTAACTTTGTAGTAAAATTATCGGATTATCGTTATCGGAGTTAAAAATTGGGATTAACGGATTATCGTTATCGAAGTTAACTTTTTGGTTAACGGTGCCCACCAATATATATATATATATATATATATATATATATATATATATATATATATATACAGGGTGGGCGGAAAGTAGCTCCCTATTTTGGATTGGTAAAAAAATACGTATATTATCCATTTATTTCAGAAGAAATAATATGAAAGGTAGGCATACATGGTAGGTTTTCTACAAAATTCAATGTGGGCTCCAACTCTTTCCACCAGCTTCTGGAGCCGCCCAGGAATGGCGTCCACTGATTTTAGCAGGAACTCCGGCGGGATGGAGGACATGACTTCCCGAATTCGGTCCTCCAGTTCTTCCAATGTCCTCGGTTTGGTGCGGTAGACTTCTTCCTTTACCCACCCTAAAGAAAGAAGTCGCACGGTTACCGCTGAAAAACGGCAGAATCGGTTCAGTGTAACGGTGTGGTGTGGTATGACCTCAGATCAGGTTGTGGGCCCGTTCCTTCTGCGCAACACCATGAATGCTGAGCGGTACCTTGCTATGTTGCGAAACGAGGTCTGGCCGGTTGTCAGCACATGGGAGAACATCGACGATCTGATATTTATGCAAGATGGCGCCCCTCCGCACTTCGCTCTGTTGTCCGTGAGTGGCTGGATGCCCACTTCCCTGGGCGTTGGATGGGTCGTCGTGGTCCACATCAATGGCCAGCCAGGAGCCCCGACTTGACACCGTGCGACTTCTTCTTTGGGGGTGGGTAAAGGAAGAAGTCTACCGCACCAAACCGAGGACATTGGAAGAACTGGAGGACCGAATTCGGGAAGTCATGTCCTCCATCCCGCCGGAGTTCCTGCTAAAATCAGTGGACGCCATTCCTGGGCGGCTCCAGAAGCTGGTGGAAAGAGTTGGAGCCCACATGAATTTTATAGAAAACCTACCATGTATGCCTACCTTTTCATATTATTTCTTCTGAAATAAATGGATAATATACGTATTTTTTTACCAATCCAAAATAGGGAGCTACTTTCCGCCCACCCTGTATATATATATATATTAGAAAGAGAGAGAGAGAGAGAGAGAGAGAGAGAGAGAGAGAGAGAGGATAGTTAGATAGATAGAGTGCAGTAAAGCATTTATATAATGGTTAAGACATGGAAATTAATTCTTACAAAAAGGACCCTCAAACGTTTAAACTTCCAATAAAGTTCCTAGGTCAGAAGTCAAGAACACACGAAAATGCATCTGAAGTTCACTAATTAACAAAAAGGATTAATTATCTAATGTTTAATTCGAAAGATAATCAACCATATAATTGATCAATCATAGATGATCAGCCATATAGTTGTTGAGGAAATTTTGTTTTCGTGGAAATATATCGATTTGAAATGCGAAGTTATTGGTTGGATGTTATTAGGAATGTAGAGAGGGTTGACAAAAGTAATAAACACCACGATGATTGTTCTCAAAAAACAAATGGCAAAACTCATCACTGGAAAGCCAGAACGTATGTCAGCTTTACGTAATACAAAAGGGGAAAGCACCAATACGATTCTAATATATTGATTCAATATATCTCTTATTATATATTAACTTTTATTATCAAATCAAAATATATGGAAAAAGACGAAGATGTCTATTTACTTTTGTCAACAATCTGTATATCAGATTTTGAATAGAAATTATGAAGAATAAATTAAAACAATGCGGTTTGTCGGGTATGTCACTGAAATAACGAATGCCTCAAACAGAATAGGTAGATTGTTTGGTAAAGAGAATGCACTGCATTTATTATCTTAAATGTATGAAGAAAGGTATACAGTGTTTTTGTTATCCCCTTTCTTTTTGTGAATTTAACAACCTCTGAAGTACTACCGCACCTTTCAAATCAAAAACCACCCCAAAAATTCCAAAAATGTTGATAAGATTCATGACCAAGAATAGCTGATGTTTCAGTAAAACTGTCATGCTTCATATTCTGTATTTACTTATTTCTGACGTGGACACAATATTTGTATCCAGGTGTGTGTATATATATATATCAGGAATGGGTCGAATACAGGAGCTCAGTATTCGAATAGGAATAGGAATACTTCATATTTGCATGAATACAAATGCGAATACATTTGAAAGTATTCATGAATGTATTCATGAATACTTTCAGATCAAGTCCAAATACAGAAACACGAGTAAACAATACGTGTTTGTATCAAGTTTTTATTATGAAAACAAATCCATTTTTATGAAGGGACATAATTATGCAAGACAACGTGGACATGAACTACTTCTACAGAGTTATCCAATCACAGTTCTGCCAGTTTGACAAAGTTATACAGTTATTGAGTTATTGGTTGTCTACTTTTCTACAAAGTGTTTGTTTGCTTTGATGCACATGAGATTTTGGAAAGTTTTATCTGATTGCCAGCAGCGGTCTGAGCGGAAGATCTTCCCATTAATACTGAAAAGTCTCCCACGGGAGCGGAGGAAGCAGGTACACTAACGTACTTCATTGCTAGTTTTGACAGAGAAGGGAATGAAGTAGCATGCATTTTCCAGTACGGCAGAGGGTCACTGTCTTATGGGATGACTGGACTGTCCAGGTAGGCTTGGCACTCCTGTTCACTATTTGTAGGAGTAGGATGTGTAGTCGAGGGCAGGGAAGCAGGCATGAAAATGAATAACTTTCGAATATGGCAGTTGAAGGAAACATTTTCGACTGCCTCGGAGTGAAATTGAATAATAGGTATTCATGAAAATTGTCAGTGAATTCGAATAAGAATACTTCAAAAGCTGTATTCGAATGCATTCGAGTACGAATACTGAATAGAATATCCCATGCTTGAAACTGATAATGATAATGATAAGCTTTATTGGCACGATATAAATCCCATAAAATAGTAAAATATTCATGAAGGTAATAAATCAAACAATAATAAATTTAAAAACTAAAAATTGTAAGTTAAGTGGAACTATAGACAAACATTTTCATACCAAGAGGTTCACAGTCTAGAAGGTATAAAGCAGGCTTGATGAATAGTTTGGACAACTGGATTGTCTGAGTTTTCATTTCTTCGCATTAAACTGTATTGATTACATCTTGTTACCTTAGAGAGGCTCGAAACGTTGAGGGTAGCGAACATTTGGGAGGCCGAGCATCTTGGAGGTAACTTATATAGCAATCTATAGGATCTGTTGTAAAGTAAATTGAGGGTTCTACAGGATACTTTCTTATAATTAACCCAGTGTTGCTGCCCATAAATATTAGTGCAGAAAGTACAAAAAAAAGTGCCTTTAGCTTTGCTTGTACAGAATTTGAAGTTCTTTATAATCATGTTTGTTCAGCACAGTAACTTCGATATTGTTTCCTTATGTCCGAGTCGTCACTCAAGGAACTGGTGATAGTATGACCCAAATACTTAAATTCTTGTACTGCTCTATTAGTTCTTGTCTCATTTTGAAAATAATATTTGCTGTTTGGTTTGACCTTTTAGGATGGAATTGCATAACTTTAGTTTCAGTAGTAACATTCAAATTAATGTCATGGTTCCGTGAATATGATTCACAAATTTTGATAAGATGATCCAGACCTTTCACCGAAGTGATTATTAACACTACTATATCATCGACATAGACCAAGTTATATCTCTTCATGTCATCTATACAGCATAGCACTCTTGTCTCATTAAGAGAAGCAATTAATTCATTCTTGTCTAACTCTTCATGAGGAACGAAAACATTCGGACAATACATTGCCCCATCCAATAGTAAAAGTTCGATATATATATATATATATAGGGAGACATTGGACATACTGTACGTAGAAAGAACTGTACAACTCTATGACAATGTTTTATTTCTAACATACTATATCACAGAAGGTGTTCAAATCGTTCACTCTGAACTTCAAGACACTTCATTACTCGTAACCGGCAAGCTTTCTGAACACTTTTGATTGTTTCAGCAGAAATTCGCTGTAATACCAGTCTTATCTTGGTTTTCAAATCCTCAATTGTAATGAAGTGTAATGAAGAGTAATGAAGTGTTCTGAAGTTCAGGGTGAATAGTTTAAACACCTTCTATAATAGTATGTTGAAAATAAAACATTGTTATAAAGTTGTATTACTTTTTCTACATATTTCCAATGTCTCCAGATATATGAAACACCCTGTATATATTCCCCGGAAATCTGCTGCCATCACGACATTACAACGCTCCCTTATTCCGACTTTAGACCACCGCATTGCCCCAGGTTAACGTGATTCGTCATTACTGTTTGTATTATATGTATTGTACTTAGTTTATAAGTATTTTATACTTTCTTATTGTAATAGTAATATTAAATAGTTTAGAATCGAAATATCATTAAACTCATACTCGTACAAAGCGTTGAAAATACAAATCTGATTTTTCGTAATAAACTGATAAATTTATGATAGCTTGGGGGGGGGGACCCACTTTTCCGACTTTTTGGCTGTTCTTATCCTCTGACCGTCCCATTAAGTCGGAATAACGAGGACTATATATATATTATATATATATATATATATATATATATATATATATATACAGGGTGTCCCAAAAAACTATATACTCTTTATAGCATCATATATTTTATAATTTAAAAAAAACAAACAATATATTGTTATAGCAATTGCCAATGAAAGGTAAATTAGTAATCTAAGTGATCAAAATGTTATAGCGAGTTGTTTGCATATAAAATTTAATTAACTACGCCAAGTGCTCAAAATGTTCTCCGGCGGCATGAATGCACTTTCAATACAACAAAATCGTGTGGTCTGATGAAGCTACCTTCAACTGAATGGCACAGTAAATCGACACAACTGCAGGTACTGGTCACTTGATAATCCACACGTTTATGTGGATAAACATGTTAATTTACCAGGATTAACAGCATGGTGTGGTTTATCATCCAGGGGTTTGGTTGGACCATTTTTCTTTAATGGGACAGTTACCGGTGCCGCAAATCTCGACATGCTGCGGACAGAAATTATACCTGCAGTTCGGAAGTTGTTTGGAAACGACGACTTTTACTTTCAACAAGATGGAGCCCTCCCTCATTAATTATCATTGTGATGTCAGAAGGTACCTCGATGAAACGTTGCCTAACCGTTGGATAGGACGAAGAGGAAGCGTTGAGTATCCTACACGTTCACCGGACTTGACTCCACTTGATTTTTACTTGTGGGGCTATCTGAAGGATGCAGTTTATGGTACAAGATCTGTAACACTCGAACACCTTAAGGATGCAATTAGGGAAAAGTGCGGGACCATCACAGCATCCACTTTAGTCCATGTCTGCGAATCAGTTAGTCGACGCATTCAAAAGTGCATTCATGCCGCCGGAGAACATTTTGAGCACTTGGCGTAGTTAATTAAATTTTATATGCAAACAACTCGCTATAACATTTTGATCACTTAGATTACTAATTTACCTTTCATTGGCAATTGCAATAACAATAAATTGTTTTGTTTTTTTTAAATTAAAATATATGATGCTATAAAGAGTATATAGTTTTTTGGGACACCCTGTATATATATATATATATAAGGCGGTAGAAGCAATAAAGGAAAATCCAAAATACTTTTACAGCTATGCGAAAAGGAAAACAAAAACGCTTCCTACTATCGGGCCCTTAAGGAAAGGAAATAATGAACTACCAGACGATCTAAAAGAAATATCTGAAACATTGAGAGTCCAATATGAATCAGTATTCAGTACCCCATAAAGTGACAAAGCGATACCTGACATAGATAGTACATTCTTCAAAGAGAAATTGCAAGGAGAATGTATAAGAGACTTTGATTTTAAACCCAAAAGATGTAGCAACAGCTATAGGACAAATGAAATCAAATTCAGCTGCAGGTCCGGACAAATGGAACGCAAATTAAAAACTGTAAAAATGAAATAGCTACACCTTTATACTGGATATGGAGAAGATCCCTAAACATTGGGGAAATACCGAGCATCTTGAAAAGAGCAAACATCGTCCCTATATATAAAGGAGGAGATACAATAGATCTCAAACAAAGAACTATAGAGCAGTGTCCTTGACGTCCCACCTCACCAAAATATTTGAAAGAATAGTCAGAGAGAAAATCTATGACTTCTTGGAGACATTGGAAAGATTCAACGAAAATCAACACGGATTCCGATCGGGAAGATCATGCCTATCACAACTTATAGAGCATTATATATACAATATCCTAGATACACTTGAAGGCAATGAAAACTATGATGTCATATGATGAAGCGTTTGGGAATAACAGGCAAAGTGGGAAAATGGATCTACAACTTCCTCAGAAATCGACTACAGGTAGTCAAAATTCAAGATGTATCATTATCAGAATCTGAAGTACGCAGCTCAGTACCACAAGGTACAGTGCTGGCCCCACTCCTGTTCATTATCATGCTAACAGACATAGACAGTGGAGTAAACAGTAACAGTATAGCAACATCATTTGCGGACGATACAAAAATCAGCAGAAAAAGCAGCGATGCAAACGAAGTAGAGGCCTTGCAGAGAGACACAAACAAAATATACAAATGGTCAGAAGACAACAATATGACATTTAACACCGAGAAATTTCAGCTCTTGAGATATGGTAGAACTGAGGAACTTAAAAAGACTGCATATTATGCTCCAGATAGACAAGAAATTCAGAGAGCACGAAAGCGGTCGACTTGGAGATAATAATGACCGATGATGCCAATTCGAGACACAAAATCAGAGAGTAATAAACGAAGCAAAAAGAGTCGCGGGACAGGTACCAAGAACGTTCAAAAGGAGGGACAAAACAGTAATGATTCCCCTGCTAAAAACACTGATTATACCAAAACTTGAATACTGCTCAGTTTTGACGTCCTCATATAAAAAGGAAGAAATTAATAAACTAGGAGAAACGCAGAGTCATTTCACAGCCAAGATTGATGGATGCAAAGAACTCAACTACTAGGAAAGACAACGTAAACTAAATCTGTACTCCCTGGAAAAGAAGAGAGAGGTATGCATAATCTACATATGGAAATTTATCGAAAAACTGGTACCAAACCTCAAACTAAACTCAATTACCATTCAAACAACGCTGGAAAATAGAAAAGGCAGCATGTGTAGTGTTCCCAAATTAAAGGCTCAACAAGGGACCTCCTCAACTCTGAAGGAAAATAGCTTGGTTGTCAAGGGGCCAAGAATTTCAACCAGCTTCCAAAGGACCTCAGAAACATTACAGGGGTCAAAGTTAAGGTCTTCAAGAGAAGACTAGATGCCTGGCTCAGGACGGTACCAGATGCGCCGGGTGTACCTGGCTATGTACGATAGAGAGCGCAAGAGAGCAACTCGCTCCTCCACCAAGCCAGGACGAGAGGCGGGGCCACCAGCTTGACCTTCCTGTGAAGAAAGACCGACGCACGGAACCCACACAAGGTAACAAGATGTGTGTGTATATATATTATATGTATGTATTGTGTGTGTGTGGTGTTGTGTGTGTGTGTGTGTTTTAAAAACTTGTGGTCCCCTTTATATGTATTTTAGTACTTTCCATAACCATTATTGGAGTCCTATGCAATGTTTTTTAGTTCATTTGGCGAATGCTTCATGCATAGAAATAGTCATCATCACTTTAAAGCTAAAATTTCAGATGAATACATAACTTCTCTCTCTCTCTCTCTCTCTCTCTCTCTCTCTCTCTCTCTCTCTCTCTCATTGTCTGTTGTTGTTTGAACCCCGCGGGAATAACTAATGTATTATTGGATTGTGATTTCCACTTTTCGTCTGAAAAATGTAATGGCTGTGAAGGTGTTTAAAACTTCCTATTACGAATAAATTCTTCGTTATCTCATTATTTTTTTTTAATTTACCATTTCTGACTGTATTTCAGTAGTCGAATATCATTAAAAATTCGTTGTCCCTAAAATAAGTAGCTCCTGAAAAGTACATGAAACATTTTGTCACGAAAAATAGTCACGTTTCGACGGAGATTTTAAATTATATACTCGAAAAATTGGGATAATTTAAGATGTACAAAGTCGATATTTTTCTTTGAAAAAGATTTTATTCGATAATTTAAACATTGAAAATGTAAATTTTATGCAGGAATATATAACGTATTATAACGTCAAAGTTCCCGCCATAATGGATAGACGAAATAAAATTTATTTGACTTTGAAAATCTCTGTTCTTCTAAAGCATATACTGTATATATACACACACACACACACACACACACATATATATATATTATATATATATATATATAGATATATATATATATGAATAAAACCACGAAGGAAAGGAAACACAAAACGGTGCTCAAGCGCTTTCGTCTAATGACATCTTCAGGAACATTGAAATACATAAAAGGTTACGGCTATATATAGGTTACAGAAAGAGAAAAAAAATATAAATAAATAACATACATACACACAAACATATATACATATATATATATCACATACATATCTACACACATACACATATATATATATATATGCAATAAACGGAGAAGTAAAAATAAACTTAAAAATTAAGGATTAGAGGATTAACAAAGAGGCATATCGATTTTTAGCACAAGATCAAATGAGTTATAAAAATAATACAAATTTATACTGGAGATACGCCCGGGTTTAACACTTTGCCTTTTTAGAGTCAAGTTTCGATATATATAAAATAAATTGAGATTAAAAGTTAATAAAGTAGCTTACAAGTTTACCAAAGATTAAGTGTCCTACCCTTTTTATCTAGATTTGTTTTGAAGGAATTCAAAACAACAGGATCGAGTTGAAAAAGACCTTTGCTTATGTTGAAGTTATTTGAAAGTTGAATAATGGCAGACTCAAGAATATTTCTATTGACAATGTTGCTCGAATTAAATAAAACTGAAGCATTATTCCAATCAATACAGTGGGATAACTCTGACAAATGGACAAAAAGAGCACTGGACAACTGTCCTGTTCTGACGGAATATTGATGCTGTTTTATACGTGTGTGCAAATCCTTTCCCGTCTGACCTATGTAAAAGGTCACATTGTTTACACCCAATTTATAGATAATGCCTGAATATTGCTAGGGCTATTTTTTACTATGATATTTTTCACAATATTGTTATATGAAAATACTACATTAATATCCAAAAGTTTAAGTACATTAGCAATGCCTAAAAAGCCCGGGAAAAATGGAAGTACTAAAATATTTTTTGACAAAGTACGAGTGTTTATTATCACGATAGAAAGTTCGTTTTGCCTTGTTGAGACAAGATTCCATAAACGCAGATGGGTAACACAGATCACTTCCAATACCGTTGATTTTTTCCAATTCGGCATCGATGTATTCCGGACTGGCGATCCTAAGGGCGCCCTTAGGATCGCCAGTCCGGACAACCAGTGAAGGGTTTAGTAACAAACTCGCCACTCGTAGTTTTCTTTTAGCTTGTGTTTCGTTTTTTTTTTTTTTTTTGCTGTGCAAAACGCCGCGGGCATTTTATTATATATATATATATACAGTTTATACACATATATATCGATATATATCGATATATATACAGGGACGGATTTAGGAGTGGGCAAAGTGGGCAGCTGCCTATGGGCCTCCACATCTTGGGGGCCTCCACATATTGACAAGCCATTATCAAATAGAAAAACCCGAAACTAGAAAAACCCGATAGATGATCAACAAAAAACACGCGCATCCAATACCACTGTAGTACATAAACTTTTACCAATTACCAAAGGTGGGCAGTTGCGCCGCAAAAAGTTGCGGCGCAACTTGCGGCGCAACATTTTTGGTTGCGCTTGCGCTTGCGGCGCAACTTTTGAAAAGGGTTGCGCTTGCGCGTGCGGCGCAACTATTTCAACAGAGTTGCGGTTGCGGTTGCGGCGCTACAAAAATTGTTGCGCGTGCCCACCACTGCAGATATACGTTAAATGCAAAGGTGGGCAGTTGCGCTTGCGCTTGCGGCGCAACTTTTTGAAAAGGGTTGCGCTTGCGCGTGCGGCGCAACTATTTCAGCAGAGTTGCGGTTGCGGTTGCGGCGCTACAAAAATTGTTGCGCGTGCCCACCACTGCCAATTACTATTTGTTGTGTACTGATTATTATTTTGTTTTTATTACTCTTTTAGGCCTACTCTCACTATAATGGAATACCCGAGTAACCCGAGGCTTTCATTTTTTGCAGAAATGAGTGGAATGGACAGACACAAGAGTGCACGATGTTTTGAAAGTGTATGTATGTTAATTATATTATTAATCTTATGGATGACTTCAATTATGTCTTCCCCTAAGGTAGGGGGGCCTCCACATGGAGGCTGCCCAGGGCCTCCACACGTCTAAATCCGGCTCTGTATATATACATATATATATATATATATGTGAAGAACGACGCTTGTGTAGAAGAACGTTCCGCACAAGATGAGGACTCAGGTAGGTTGGATCACTTTTCACTTTTTTAAAAAAATTATAGCTGGTCAAAGTTTTTCCCATGATTTGGTTCAGTGGAAGTACACTAACACCATTTTTACCAAAATCGATCAATATTTAGGGGTCGCGCATCGACCTTGAAAATTTCAATTTTGGAAATTTGGCCAAATTGACAATTTTTTACTGAATAAAGATAAATCATCAAATGACCATATTTTCTGAATCCTCTCAGTGAAAGAAATCCTCTCAGATACTTACCAAGTTGATCGGACAAGTGGTTTAGAAGTTACACTCACCTAGAAATAACATTAAAATTTAAAATATCGTATTTGTCCCCCGTTATGGACGTAATCATAGCATCAGTATCTGACGCATCCTAAAATCCCAATTACACACACACGCTATGTCTATGACCAATATTTTACTAATCACAGTTTGCTTTTACAGATCAACTGTGTCAATTGATTCTTGTTTGATAAGTCTAGACTCTAGACTTTAGTACAATGGATAAACTGTTAACAACCAGGAGTGGGAAGACTCTGAAAGTTACTTATTCTGGAAAAGAGAAAGCAGCAACAACAGCACCACCTTCTCTAAGGTCAGCCACGAACGTCTTCTTAATTGGTCAGCCATCTTCCTCGATCGGTGGTGCCAAATTGCCAACCACCCATCAAGTTCTCCAGTACTTCTTCTATGCCAAGCAGGAAACTACTGACAGGAAGGCCGCCGTAAAAGACACGGTGGCCAATGTTCTGGCATTTTGGAACATGGCACGTATAAAGACGATCACGAGGCGTAACTGCGAAAGAAAACTGGAGTTACTGTAGAAAGAGTGGCGCTCGCTGCAGAAGAGCAAGATGAGAGACAGTGACGCGGGAAAAGGCAGGGAGTTTTCAGAAAATCTGAACAAGCTCTGGGACATCGGAGCTCCCGATGCTATTGAAGAGATACAGAAAAGTCGACTGCTCTCAGACAACAACAAACAAGAAGATATTAAATTTTATGAGGATCAACGGGGCCTGCGCCAGGCAACAATGAGTGGGAATGATAAAGTGTTCGTTGTCAAGAGAAAACGGCAACTCTCAAGACAACAATCTCGTGATGAGCCAGGCACCTCAAAAACGAAATTAGGAACCGAAGCTGAGAGCGACGATGAATCTATAGAAAGCAGATCATCGAGCAACTCCGAATCACAGCTAGAACCACCATACCGACAGCCGAGAGAATCAACTGTATCAATCAGCCTTCCTCACCGCATCCTCAATGCACCGGCTGTTATTGAAGTGGCTGATCGCTTCCGGATGTCGAATAATCAGGTGTGTATATACAGTATATCAGTAATGATCTTTCCTTGACAAAGATATAATAGACGTAACGACGGAAAATTTAGTGATTATTTTGTCACATAAAAACCATACGCATCCTTGTCAATTTCCTTTCAATTTCGCACAAGGTGGCAAGTGTCGTGGCGGCAGTCCTACGTTCGGCAGATCCACCCGCAGACCTGGACAAATTCAGTATCTCGAAGGACACGTCTCGCCGTGGAAGAGTGGCACATCGTTGTGAAGTGTCGACAGCTGTGCAGAAATCCTTCGTATCTCCGAGGCATGCTGTCGTCCACTGGGACGGTAAAGTAATCAAGGTCAGTTTTGCCCTCACCGTGGACGACAGTGAATTAACATGTTCCAGTGACGACAGTGGATTGACATATTCCAGTGGACGATAATGGATTGGCATGTATGACATACGTTTCAGGACTCTCTTGGATCATTGGAGCACCGCCAGGCGATTCTCATCTCCGGAGCTCCCCAATGCACAGAAGGAAAGTTGCTGGCCGTTCCGACTGTTGCTGACGGCACCGGTCTGTCCCAGGCCCAGGCGACCTTTCGTGCTCTCAAAGACTGGGGATGCGAGAACAACGTGATTGGACTGTGCTTCGACACAACTTCCTCCAATACGGGGAGGGTGCAGGGTGCGGTGGTCCGGCTGGAGAACATGCTTGGTAAACCGCTCTTCCAGCTGGGCTGTCGCCATTACGTTATGGAGCTCATCGTGGGGGCAGTGGTCATCACCGCGTTTGGAAGAACCACAGCACCAACTGAACCTTTGTTCCAGTATCTGAGGAGAAGGTGAATTTCAAGTCTAAGGCGCATTTGTTTTCTCCAATGATTTTTTGCCTTCAGAGCAATTGAGATATCAGCGTCCTTCTACTAATGATGTTAATAGCAGTCGAAAAGGGAAACTTCAGTCGTTTTCATGCAATATTTTCATAACTCCCCTTTCAGGTGGGACAAGCTCGACCTCTCGACTTATCGCGAGCTGGAGATCGAGCATTTGGCGGAGGTGACGTGGCTGATGGAGCTCCGAGATGAGGCAGTCAAGTTCTCGGCACCGCTTCTGGTCTTGTCAGAGAAGACTACCGAGAAGTGGCGGAGATTACACTCCTGGTACTCGGGGCCCAGCCACGTCGTGGCACACACTTCATGCGCCCAGGAGCCTACCATCATGCGAGGTGGATGGCCAAGGTTGGTATTTTGAATTAGAAGTTAAATATTGTATTGCCTTCTGCAAACAGCCATTTGAAGTCCCTACCAGAAAAAAATAAGATAAATAATTTACCATTAAACAAACTTATATGGAGTGGTATCGGTATTTATACATCACTGCGTATTCGTTTCAGATCATCTACTACACGAAGCTCCTGATGTTCAGCGGTCAGCTGGAGTTCGACGACGAGCTGGTACAGAAACTTCAGAGAGTGGTACTATTTACTGCACTCCTCTACGCACCTGCCTGGCTGGCGGCTCCTGTCGCAGCTGATGCCCCGCTGAATGACCTTGTGTTGTACCAGCGTCTTCTGCAGTACAGGGCTGTGGATCGCGAGATTGCAGAGGCTTCACTGGCAGTGATCAGGCGGCACTTGTGGTATCTGAGGCCTCAGACCGTCGTTTTCGCCCTCTGCAGTGACAAAGTGGAAGACACTGTGAAGCACGAGATGGCAAAGAAGCTGTGCCGCCTCGCTGTGCCCGAGGACTTCACGTATGACAACGTCTCGGTTGATGACACGACGCGCCTTCCGGACCTGATCGATGAGTCATCGTGGTTCGTGTTCACAGGCCTGCAGGTGTGCGCGTCTACGTGGCTCACTCTGCCGGTGAATAAGTGGGATCAAGATAAGAACTACTGTGATCTGAAGAATGTCATCTCGCATCTGAAAGTTACCAACGACGTGGCAGAGAGAGGGATAAAACTGATAGAAGATTACGCGAACACTGTCACAAAAGACGAGTCACAGCTGCAGGGTCTTCTTCAGCTCGTGGAAAAGAGCCGGAAAGAACTCGGTGACTTCAAGAAGTCGTCACTTGCCAAGATGACGTAGCGCAGAGGGAAAGGGAGTTAGCAGAGAGAGTACATGGCGCACGCCTTAAGATGACGTGTGTTCTAACCACGATTCATACAGTTTTTGAACCTAGTTAGGGACACCGGAGTAAGTGCCTTTAGTGATATCGGTAAACCGTTTTAATACAAAATACATCTGATCTTTCCTTATTCGTTTTATCTTATCCTAAAAAGCAGACAATGCAGACAGCATATGGAGGTACGGGGACAAATACGGTATTTTAAATTTTAATGCTATCTCAAGGTGAGTATAACTTCTAAACCACTTGTCCTATCAACTTGGTAAGTATCTGAGAGGATTTCTTTCACTGAGAGGATTCAGAAAATATGGTCATTTGATGATTTATCTTTATTCAGTAAAATATTGTCAATTTGGCCAAATTTCCAAAATTGAAATTTTCAAGGTCGATGCGCGACCCCTAAATACAGGGCGTCCCAAAAAAATGTATACACACTTTAACAGCTGATAGCTCAATTGATGTTTCTTTCTTTCCAAGTTAAACCCATTAGAATTAATAATGGCAGTCAGACTAAGCTTTAAACAAAGGAAATTCATTCTAAAATGCTACTGGAAGTGTGAAAACGCAGTTGAAGTGCAAAGACAGTTTAGGAGGGAGTTTCAAACAGATCCACCAACGCGACTTACCATCACTCGAATTAGAGATAAGTTTGAAGCCGATGGAACTGTTCAGAATGTCCACAAGAAGCGTTCCGGAAGACCACGGACATCGACAAGCCCCACAAAGCAAGAAAGAGTACTGGAAACGTATCACCAAAGTCCAAGAAAATCTGTGCGGCAAGCGAGTCGTGAGGTAGGAATTTCAGAATCGTCTGTCCAACGCATTTTGAAGCGCTGTCAATGGAAAAGTTACATTCCAAGATTAGTCCATGCTATTAATGAAGATCCGGACCGAAGAGGAGTATTGCGAGTGGTACTTGGCACGATGTGGATGTGGATTGGACGAAGGGGTTTCGTAGAATACCCTCCGCGTTCACCAGACCTCACACCACTAGACTTTTTTTATGGGATACTTAAAAGACAAAGTCTACGCTATAAAACCTGCAACAGTCGCTGAATTGAGAGCAGCCATTGAACGAGAATGCACACAAATACCAAACGAAATGTTTCGTGATGTTTGCGATTCCATTGCTTCGCGTTATCAGCAGTGCCTGGACCAGAACGGACGTCAGTTTGAAAACAGGCGTTGACAAAACAATTAAATAATGTCTGTAGATTCTATTACATTTTGAAAATGAAATGTATTTTAATAAACACTGCCTTTATAAGTATTTAAAGTGTGTATACATTTTTTTGGGACGCCCTGTATTGATCGATTTTGGTAAAAATGGTGTTAGTGTACTTCCACTGAACCAAATCATGGGAAAAACTTTGACCAGCTATAATTTTTAAAAAAAAGTGAAAAGTGATCCACCCTAAATTGAGGAGGGAGAACGAACAAATGAAAAATGAGGTAACCACCCGGGAATCGAACCCGGGATCTTCCGATTGCCGGTCAGATATGCTATCCACTACACCATAGGCCTCGATTAATCAGAAGTCGTAATTCTCCTACATACGAGCAGAAACCAATGCCCTGAGGGGGCACCTTCGCATGCCGTACATATATATACATTTTAACTGCAAACAACACACAGTATAATTAATGTAGAAGAACGTTCCGCACAAGATCCTGGGTTCGATTCCCGGGTGGTTACCTCATTTTTCATTTGTTCGTTCTCCCTCCTCATCTTCTGCGGAACGTTCTTCTACACAACGTCGTTCTTTACATTAATTATACTGTGTGTTGTTTGCAGTTAAAATGTATATATATATATGTACGGCATGCGAAGGTGCCCCCTCAGGGCATTGGTTTCTGCTCGTATGTAGGAGAATTACGACTTCTGATTAATCGAGGCCCATGGTGTAGTGGATAGCATATCTGACCGGCAATCGGAAGATCCAGGGTTCGATTCCCGGGTGGTTACCTCATATTTTCATTTGTTCGTTCTCCCTCCTCATCTTGTAGGGGACGTTCTTCTACACAAGCGTCGTTCTTTACATTAATTATACTGTGTGTTGTTTGCAGTTAAAATGTATATATATGTACGGCATGCGAAGGTGCCCCCTCAGGACATTGGTTTCTGCTCGTATGTAGGAGAATTACGACTTCTGATTAATCGAGGCCTATGGTGTAGTGGATAGCATATCTGACCGGCAATCGGAAGATCCCGGGTTCGATTCCCGGGTGGTTACCTCATTTTTCATTTGTTCGTTCTCCCTCCTCATCTTGTGCGTTCTTCTACACAAGCGTCGTTCTTTACATTAATTATACTGTGTGTTGTTTGCAGTTAAAAAAAAAATATATATATATATATATATATATCGGTGGTGTAGTGGTTAGCATCGCTGACTACGAATCCATCGGCCCCGGGATCGAGACCCGGTGACGGCAGGCGGCGGGCAGCAAAACCCAGCTGTTCATCCTTCCACATAAATGGGTACCCTGGGTAGCCTAGTGGTTAAAGCGCAAACGCTGGGCTGCTGGTGGGGCGTGGTTCGGATTCCACGTTAAACTGTAGGTCTAAAGTGGAGTGAAAAGCTTGACTGTCAGAATGAGCAATTGGGGCAGAAGCAAACCAAAGGTTTACCAAAGGTAAAGTATATGCAGTATATATATATATATATATACATATACCTTTCAACCTTTCAAATGTTCCGTGCGATGATCCCTCATTTCATGAAGGTCAAGCTTGTCACCCCTCCTCTCGAGTTGGCCTGGTGAAGTAGGGAGTTGGTTTCTTCTATTCTCCACTTCTCATAGCCAAGTACACCAGGCTCATCTGGGATTGTTCTGAGCCAGGCGTCTAATCTTCTTTTGAAGATGTCCACTGCAACACCACTTGTGTTCCTTAGTTCCTTGGGCAGCTGGTTGAACAGTCTTGGTCCTCTCACAACAAAGCTATTTTCCTTTAGGGTTGAGGATGTTCCCTGTTTAGCCTTTAATTTGGGAACATGACACAGTCTTCCTTTTCTACTTTCCACTGTTGTTTGGGAGGTTTATCGGGTTCAGAGTAAGATTAGGGACTAGTTTCTCCATTATTTTCCAAGTGTAAATAATGGTGTATCTCTCTCTTCTTCTTTCCAGTGAATATAAATTTAATTCACGTAACCTTTCCCAGTAATTTAGTTCTTTGCATCCATTGATCTCTGTGAAACTTCTCTGAATCACTTCTAGCTGCCTAATGTCTTCTTTTTTATATGGGGATGTTAGGACCGAGCAGTATTCCAATTTGGGTATGATCAGGGTTTTCAATGAGGAATCATTATATTCTTGTCCCTTCATTTAAAGGTTCTCAGTATCTGCCCAGTTATTCTCTTCGCTCTGTTTACTGCTATCTTATTTTGTGTTTCAAATTTTGCATCATCAGTTATTACAACTATATATATATATATATATATAATTATACACACACACACACACACAGTGTGTATATATATATATATATATATATGATATATATATATATATATGCCTGCGACTGTAGCTCAGTGGGTAACAACTTTTTTCTTTCATAAGAGAAATGAAAACACTGAGGGAGAGGATTCGGATTTCGATGATACCGGTTGATACTAGTGTAAGGGCCGCATTAGAATGGTCTGAGAGCTGTGCCAATATCTGTCCTAATGAATGCTGATATATATATATATATATATATATATACACACCGTATATACTCGTGTATAGGTCAAGTTTTTAAGACTGAATTCTTAGGCAACAATTAGGGGGTCGACCTATAAGAGTAACATTTTCGTGGGGTTGAAATCCGTGCACGATGGGGAGGGCTAGGAGCTACTGTTAGCTTCAGACATGAAAAATATTTACCATTTAGTACTAGTAAACAATGAAAACATAAAATATATACAATTATTAAAATTACCAAATATGTACCAATTATTAAAATTACAGAATAGTAGCACAGGATGATATAAAACATAAAATGAATACATTTTTAAAAGTTTATTTATAGAAAGATATCAATTTTTATATGCCATAAAATATGGTGCTTTATTACCCTAATTTGTTGTTCCACTACCCTCAACAACTGGGGTCGACCTATACACGAGGCATATGATAAATTAATGGTTTCTTGGCCAAAAATCAAGGGTCGACCTATATACGAGAGCGACCTATACTCAGGTGTGTGTGTGTATATATATATATGATTAATTAGAAATTAATATTAGAAATTAATTAGCCTTTTTAAACACCGTTTTAGTTCTTTTCCTTGCGGATTTGGGTGATCTTATATTGTTGCGGTAAATGCAATTAAAGTTTATATATATATATATATATATATATATTATATATATATATATATAATTATATATATATATATATATATACACACACACGAGGTGTGTTCATCAAGTTCCCGGACTGATCCCACAAAATCTTTCTGGTAACACTTACGATTCCCTTCAAAGTAGTCTCCTTGTGCAGTTATACATCGCTCCCAACGGCGTTTTCACTTTTGAAAGCATTCGTGGTAGGTCGTATTCCTGACCGCGTTCAGTTCGTTTGTTGCATTTTGAATAATTTCTTCCACACTTTGAAATCTTCCATATTTCAATGCAAATTTAAGTTTGGGGAAAAGAAAAAAGTCTGCCAGTGACAGATCTCGAAAATACCGGGACTGGGGAACGACAATGACGTTGTGTTTCTCCAGGTACTACTGAATTGACAACGCTGTGTGTGCGGGCGCATTGCCATGGTGCAACATCCACGTTCCTGCGTTCCAACTTTCAGTCTGTTTTCTCCTTACTGCGTTTCGCACGCGCTTCAGTATTTCCAAATAAAACTGTTGGTTAACTGTTTGACTTCTAGCGACGAATTCGTAACGAACGAGTCCGTAGTAATCGAAACAAACGATCAGCATTGCCTTCACATTCGGTCGGATTTGCCGTGCTTTTTTCGGTCTCGGGGACGTCACATACTTCCATTGTGATGACTGCTGTTTTGTTTCAACGTCATACCCGTACACCCACGCCTCGTCACCCGTAATGATGTTTCTGAGAAAATTTTCATCAAGATTGGCACGTTGAAGGAGGTCTTGAGACACAACAACACGTTGCTCTTTCTGCTTGGCAGTCAAGAGTCGTGACACAAATTTGGCTGACACACGACCCATCCCCAAATTCTCTCCGATTATCGTGCGGTATGATCCTATCGAAATGTCCATTTCGTCCGCGACTTTCCTGCTGTCAGTCTACGGTTTCCTTCGAGTCATTTCACGAACACGAGCAACAGTGTCACAGTTCTTGAAGTGGAATGTCCCCCTTTGCATCGTCCTCCGTCGACGTTCGGCCTTCCTTAAAGCGCTTGTGCCTCAAAGTGGTTGTCCGACTTAAGGCGTCATTGCCAAATGTTGGGTTCGTATGCATGGGTTTCAGAAGCATCTTGCCCAGCTTGTCCAGCTTGGCCAGCTTTCCCTCTTGCCCAGCTTATTCAAAAGCACAAAATGCGACAAAAATGCGATACAAAATGACTTCACAAAACGTAAATATCGAGAGAACAAACTACGATATCAACAAGCGGTAACCGTCCTTGGACACAGATTGAGCTACACTACAGCAAGCATCACATGACGTGCGGGACTTTTTGAACACACGTCGTTTTTATATATATATATATATATATATATATATATATATATATATATATATATATATATAATATAATATAATATATATACATTATGGCTAAGCATTACCAAACTAGGTGTTAACCGGGAGATTTTCAGGCTGTGTCCTATGATATGGATAAATTTCGAGTGGATTTGGCTAAACTTGATTTTTCACGAGCTTGTTCAACAAATATATAAAATTCCAAGAAAGCATATAAATTTAGAGGAAAATTTTTTGCTTAAATATTGATTTCATACTGAAAGAATAAGAGTAACAACACAGGTAGAAGGCTCCGAAACTGACCTGACTTGATACAAGAATTTTAAATTCATTATGCATGTACCTGAGTACTGAGTAGTATGGTCATTTGAGGAGAAGGAGGTGGGGGTAATGAAAGATGGGGGATGATGAGGGGGAGGGGGAGGGGGAGTGGCAGTGCCAAGAGGGTGGGGATGCCAACCCTCCTAAAATAAAAAATTGGATATAGAGTATAGTAACCTAACCTAACCTAAACCATATATATATGGTGGGATAGTAGTTAGCTACGAGTCCATCGGCCCGGTGACAGCACGCGGCGCGCAGCAAAATACAGTTGTTTATCCTTCCACACAATAAAGAAAGTGGTTGGTAGATTAATGGGTACCTTGGGTGGCCTAGTGGTTAAGACGCTGGGCTGCTGGTGGGGCGTGGTTCGGATTCCACGTTAAACTGTAGGTTTAAGGTAGAGTGAAAAGCTTGACCTTCGTCAGAATGAACAATTCGGGCGGAAGCAAAAGCAAGGTTAACCAAGGTTGTGTGTGTGTGTGTGTGTGTGTGTGTGTGTGACATCATACTATGAAATTTAGCGGCCGCCATTTTAAAAGATGATCATCTGATGCTTAAAATCAACACGCTGCCCCAGTGTTGCTGTGAATGTAGAGTAGAGATTCCACGACAACATTACATCCACCCCCATCACCTTGGGTATTTTAACTAGCTTACAAGGCGTGAACAACGCTGTGTCTTTGAACTGAACATTATCCCTTATTTGCATTTGGATGAGTTTATTACCTCTTTTGAAGGGGTCACCCGTAAATAGTGCTAAGTTCTCATGTTCAAGTAGTTCCTTATAAAGAAACTGTGCATCGAACTTTGCAGCGTCATGCGCTAGAACATACACACTCATTTTTCTGAACTGATCGGCTAGTCTGACTATATAATCCACAAACAATTTCGTGAGTGATTTTGTCTCAGTCGTCTTAAAAATATTGGTACATTTACCACACTTGCGACTTTCATTACACTCAACATTCGAACATTCGTCACAGAGGTTTTGGCTCACGAGTAAATGAGGGATAACTTCTTTATTTATATACCTTCCACTCGTCTTATAGAGATTAAAACAATCATTGTTGAAAAACATACGTCTACAGTCATTACATTCTTTCTTCTCAGCTTCTACCACACGTCTTACGCATCTAGGGCTTTTACACTGAGTGCATACCAACTAGGGTGACCATTTAAAAAGGAGGACACTGCATATGTGGCCGTACGTTAACATATATATATTATACAGAGCTGGGCACTTGCGGCATATTTTGCGGTACTGCGGTACTGCGGTACTACCAAACTACCAAACCGGTACCAAACCGGTACGCGGAAATTTGAATGCGGTAGCGGTACTGCGGTACTTTCAGCGATCCTTTGCGGTACTGCGTTATGCGGTACCGGTTTGGTAGTTTGGTAGTACCGCAGTACCGCAGTACCGCAAAATATGCCGCAAGTGCCCAGCTCTGTATATATATATGTTAACGTATGGCCACATACGCAGTGTCCTCCTTTTTGGAAATTTGGAAATGGCCACCCTAAGGACAGAGTGCTCAAAAGGCGGACTGTCCGCCTAAAGCCGGACGTCTGGCCACCCTAATACCCAGAGCTGGGCATTTGCGGCATATTTTGCGGTACTGCGGTACTTGCGGTACCACCGCACTACCACCCCGGGCCCCCATAACGCAGTACCGCAAAGGATCGCTGAAAGTACCGCAGTACCGCTACCGCATTCAAATTTCCGCGTACCGGTTTGGTACCGGTTTGGTAGTGCAGCAGTACCGCAGTACCGCAATATGCCGCAAGTGCCCAGCTCTGCTAATACCAACCATCCAATTAAATTCTGGAACGCAAAAAGTATAGTTTACCACAGTTATCCATAAGGTAATTTTTTAAAAATTAAATTTTATATTATCATTTACTAAATAACAGCATTTAACACAGGTTAATTAATTTATTTCCAATAAATTAAATTTGTTTTAATAATGTATTTTGTTATAATAAATAATCCATTTTTTTTTCAATAAATGAATGGTTTATTATAACAAAATATATTAAAAAAATTATTGCAAATAAGGAAATTTTATAGTTATTTTAAATGAATCTTCCACTAAAGCTCAATTAAACATCAACTCAAAACTAAGCTTCTCTTCACGAAACTTTGCTTATAAATTTTGTTTAGAAATTTTGAAAAATTTTCTTTAGAAATTTCTTTATAAATCTGGGTGGGAATTTATATGCATATCTTTTTATTTTTGTGGCCCTTTGTAGCGTTAATAAATATTTCATAATATACATAAATAACTGGTAATTAATGAATCAAGGTTTCTCCGATTTTTAAATTTTATATTTTTGATTAATTTTGCTGCTAATTTCATTAATTTCATTATTTTCATCCGTTTCACTCCTTCTCCCTTCTACCCCCCCCCCCCCCCCCCCCCCCCCCGCGAGTTTCATACCTGTAAACAATTCCAATAATTCACAGGCCTGCGATGGTTTTGTTGTCCGAAATATTTTATCACTTATATAGTAATTTTTGCACGCTGATTCCGAAAATTATATTCATTTTTCGCCATCACGTACAGATTTTTCACAAAATGTCATATTTCCTATTACATATGTAAGTAATTTTCATTAAATTTGGATTAAAAACTACTGCCTATAAATGCTTATAAATGCTTGGCTTCACAAAGACATCAAAGAAATGGAGAAGAGATATCAGGGAAAGTGGGACATCAGCATGATGGCTGATTACTGCTGGATGTTGAAACGGAACACTCCAGAATTATTACATCAAAAAAGAACAGCGCGTACATTCGAGACTAAAAGGCATAGATCTCACAAGAAAACTCAGGACAAATAAAGATGAATATATAATTGACGTTAATAGTCTTTCTTTTTAAAGTTGTTTACATTTGTAATTAGTATAACAAAGCGAAATAGGTACCTAATATAAATTGAAATAAATAATATTTATTTATGTTGTTTTTTCCCTTCCAGTTTGCAGAAAATCCTTACGTAATAGAAAAAAATGGACACCTTATTCAAAATCAGCGTAGTTGAATTATATTAAATCAGTTATTAGTAAGAAAACAACTCTTACAAAGTTCTCATTCGCAGGCCTCTGAATTTCTAGAATCTTATCAATAGTGTTTTCTCCAAGTCTAATTATTATATATACGAGTATACGAAATAACGTAATTTCTTTACTAGAAGATGAATGTATATATATATATATATATATATATATATATATATATATATATATATATATATATATATATAGTAGAAGAAAATGCAAATAATTTCATGAGGTGAGTTTAATTAAAAAACGCTCATACTATGATTTAATGGGAGCTATTGAAGAATGGGGACCCCAGCCTTCTTTAGTCAGCTTTATAAGGGTAACTAATGAAAATATCATGACCTAACCTAACCAATCGTCAAGGGCATACAGTTAACCTAACGATTGGTTAGGTTAGGTCGTGATATTTTCGTTAGTTAGCCTTATAAGCCTAACTAAAGAAGGCTGGGGTCCCTATTCTTCAATAGCTCCATTTAATGTAATCTCACTAAACTTCTTTAATAATCCTTGATGTGGGATTATTTATGGTATCACATTATAGTATAACGATGAGTAATCAAACAATCACGAGTGTTCTTCTTTGTAAGTAACAGAAGGAAGAAAAAAAAAGAAGCCTAAAATCAGGACTCGTCTTTCTACATACAGAGGGTTGACGAAAGTAAATAGACACCACGATGATTGTCCTCAAGAACAACTGGCAAAACTCATCAATAGAATGCCAGAACGTGCGTCAACTTTACATAATTTGATGGGGAAATCAACACGATTCTAAATATATTGATTCAATAAATCTGTTATTATTTATTGACTTTTATTTTCAAATAAAAAACTATGGAAAAACCGAAAGTGTCTATTTACTTTTGTCATCCCTTTGTAGTCTTCCACCTTCCATTTTATTATCGAAAAGGCGTTAGATAACGAACACGATTGAGTTGACAGTAACTCGTATATACTAAGATGTTAATATGCAGTAAATGCCATGACTTACATTTCTAGCAAGGAACCTAATCAAACCTAACCTAACTTAAGTTATGTAGGTTACTTTGCTAGTAGTAAATAATTGTATGTTAATTAGCTGACTTGAGATTGATATTTTACAAGATTTTATTATTATAATAAATTAAAATATAGCTCATGACTTGGATAACCTCGATAGGCCCCAGTAGCTTCATATTCTCCAAATGAAATGTACTGATCGCTTTTACAAAACTTTGTGTCTTACTACCAATACATTTATTACGTATGGTATGTATAGGTAGAGAGGTATTGCTTTAGAAACATTTTTAAAGAGGTATATAGGTATATTAGAATATTACAATATTACACTATTACGATAATTTATTTATTTCTACCCTAGTAGTTTGGCCCTTAAGCTTTAGGCTTTACTGGGCTCTCGCATTAATTATAAGATAAAAGCATTTCATATATTTATGAAATATATAAATATGATTAATTATGATTATGATTACTCATAATTAATCATAATTATGTACGTTGTAATTTTTTAGAATATACGAACGAACTTGTAATTGACATGAAAAGTGAATTTTGTTAACATTATACATTAAATCTTGGTCAATGTAATAGTTATGAAACCTTCAGTATTTACAGTTAATCCTTTACTGCACGGAGGTCTTTTCCGAGACTGATTAAAATCGTCTGGCATTAGCCAGAACAAAATCAGTGAAGTTAACACTGTGCCCTAAAGGGTCAAGAGTAAATGCAACAATTAGACAAGGAAAAGTAAACATGACAAGTAATATAGTATTTAAACTCCAAATTTCAGTATTCCTCTATTAAGATGGATTTCAGCTTATTTTTAAAGGCACTTACGTTAGAAATGTTTTGAAGATCTTTGTCTTAAATCATTCCATAATTTCAACCTACGAAAATAGGTGATTTCTGAGATGAAGACAATCTAAGGCAAAACCTTTATTGTGTGGCGGTCAAATTTAAACTAAAATAGTCTCCAGGGGGAAAATTGCAACTTTGAAAATAGTTTGGGACATAATTAAGCTGTAAATACTGAATGACTTTAAATAATCAAACTGTCCGCGGCCAATTAAATTACACTAATTTAATCCACATTATGCCCGCCAAGGCCGGAAGGTTCCCCACCCCTGACCTACGGTGAGGGATAACATGCCTATTTTCATTTTTAAGAGAACTTCATGTAGAAGTGAAGAGAAACCTCGAAAATCGATAACAAACCCAAAACGTCGGCCAATATAAATGCTAGCATACCTTCTATTCCTGTTGCTAATGAATATATATATATATATATATATATATATATATATATATATATATATATATATATATATACACACACACAGTAAATATGTATATAAAATGTGCTTCGGTGGTGTAACGGTTAACATCGCTGACCACGAATCCATCGGCTCCGGTTCGATTCCTGGTGACGACAGTCGGCGCGCAGCAAACCCAGCTGTTTATCATCCATACAATAAAAATTGATTGGTAGATAAATGGGTATCCTGGGTAACCTACTGGTTATGACGCTGGGCTGTTGATCGGGAGGTCGTGAGATCGAGTCCGAGTGAGGATTTTGTAATTTCTGACCACCCGTGATGGGTCGTGGTTCGGATTCCACGTTAAACTGTAAGTCTAAGGTGGGGCGCAACAAGCTTGAACTTCGCCACAATGAAAAATTCGAGCGAACCAAAGTTAACGAAGGTATATATATATATATATATATATATATATATATATATATATATATATATAGGGTGAGTCAAAAGTCCTGCCTCAAAAGTATTTCTTGTATAGATTTTTGCTATACTCACCCTGTATAGCAACAGAAACATTGCAAATATTATAAAATATTATAAAGGTGGAGGAGTAATAAAACTCTATACAGTATCTTATTCACTGTGTCGTGAAATGGTCGAATGGATTGCGTGGCAGTCCCCAAAAGTTGTATCATGGAGAAGGAGGGTCGAATCCCATGTAGAACAAAGACTTTGTTACATTTTATTTGCAATGTATTTAGTGTTACGGTTGAAGTTACTGTTGAAGTTATATATAAAAAATAATTAAAGAACTCCAAAATACTCACGTTGGATATTTTGGGTTGTCACCACGCACCAATTGCTTTGACAATTTACATCGTTCGATGGAAAACGTAAATACACCCAAAATAAAGCCTTCTAAATTTAGAACTTATAACTTCTTTTTGAAGGTGCATTCCAGGGGAAAGTTTTTCCTTCTTATGGGTATTAACGTTTCTTGTCAAATGATCTAATAACTTCTTTTAATGGTACATAACTTCTTTAGATAGAAGAAATGGTTTTGAAAACTCCTTTTTGAGTGATTTGAGAGAATAGAAGATGATACTTCTTTGTATAGAAAGTTGCGGAAAGTCTTTGTTTTATGTGTATTGCAACCAAGACAAATGAACATTGAACATGAAAAAATCCAGTGAAGTTGTGTATTATGACTCGCTTCAAATCATTGATTTAATTTCGTTTTGATTTTATACAGGGTGGTGCAAAAGTCTGGACCCATCGGCAATTTACTATATAAAAAATATCTTTCGATTTTTATAATCAGTGGTTTACGTTAACAAACCAAGAACAATACAAGCGCTAAAGGATAACATCACAACAGAAATTGAAGCCATAAGAACGAATATTACTATGCTTACAAATGTGCAAAGGTCTTGTGTCAACAGAGTAGAAAAGTGTTTGGAAGAAGATGGACATCAATTCGAACACTTATTGTAAATTCTGAACTAGAACGTTAAATTTAACATAATTTAGTCACTGGTGTATGGTTAATTAAATTTCATTTCATAATAAACTTCCTGCAGGCCACACTTTTTTTCCATATAAACCGCCTATGGGTCCAGACTTTTGCACCACCCTGTATATTTTGTCAGATGGAAAAATAATCAGAAAGAATCATCATCAATCTGATAGATATGGAAATGTTTATCTTAAATTGTCTGATGGGGGTTGTTTAACCTCCTTCGCAACAGATCTAAGATCATATGACGGGGGGGGGGGGGAGGACCTGGAGTTTTACGTGGAATCCGAACACGGGTCGCTAAATAATCTGGTCACGGAGGACAGTCCCCTATTCAACTACAGGGTGAGCGAAAAGTCCCTGTGCACCTGTCCACTTCCAGCACATTACAGGTACAGGTTCACTACACTTCTTGCAGGTGCACAGGGATTTTTCGCTCACCTTGTACTATCCATACTCAATGTAGCTCAACTTCGCTGATCGACGGGAAGCGATACTGGTTACGACGCAGCCTATTATTTACTGTATCTTTGAAGTAACTTTGAAATTTGATATGTTCTTCCTTTTAATTTTTATTAGAGTTAGACGATATATATATCTTAAGTAAAGACACGCAATCAATATCTTGTAGCCTTTCCATGTGCTTACGAAGGGTTTGAACACCCTGTGGCAAAGATGCGATGAGAGTTTAGATAACACTAAGTTCCAAGTTTACCAAAGTCCGATCTTATAGATCCATCATGGCTGGTCTACCTAACTGTGTTCGTAATTGTGTATTGTGCATGTCCTCCGTGGTGGCGGAGAGGACTTACAATTTTACGTGGGTTCCGAACCACAAAGCCTTAATTTTACTACCTTAAACTATACCCAATCTATCAACATATGCATCTAATCGATTTTTAAACATGTTTATAGATGTGCTACTAACACTTCTACCGGCAAACTATTCCAGCTATTTACTATTCTATGCGTAAAACATTTTTTTGGCAACTGCTGTCTCGAACCTTCTACTTGTCAACTTACACCCGTTATTTCTAGTCCTATTATATTGAGATATTTCGAAAAAGCTATCTCTATCTACGTTATCGAACCCATTCATAATTTTGAAAACCTGGATTAGATCACCCATTATCCTCCTACTCTCGAGTGTAGTCAATTTTAACTCCTTAAGCCTATCTTCGTACGACTTCGACCTAAGCGACGGAATCATCTTAGTTGCTCGTCTTTGAACTCTTCCGATTTTGTCTATATCTTTTCGCATATACGGATTCCAAAATTGAATCGCGTACTGCAAATGGGGTCTAACTAATGATTTATAAAGAGGAACAGTAATATCACGCGATTTGTACTCAAAATTCCGAGCTATAAAACCTAGCACTTTGTTCGCTTTATTGACCGCTGCTGTACTTTGTTTCGCCACTTTCAAATCACCAGTGACTATAACTCCTAAATCTTTTTCCTGCTCTACGCTTGCTAACTCCTTCCCTGACATACTATACGCAAAATTACCGTTATGCGAACTTATATGTAAAATTTTGCACTTATCGACGTTAAATCTCATTTGCCATGTGACTGACCAATCAACGATTTTATTCAGATCTTCCTGGATTTTACCTCTATCTTCGTCATTAATCGCCCTACCACCCAACTTCGTGTCGTCCGCAAACTTTGAGACTGTACTGACTAGCCCGACATCTAAATCGTTAATATATATAAGAAAAAGCAAGGGGCCCAATACAGAACCCTGAGGAACGCTGCTCGCTACATTAGCCCAACACGACTCCGTTCCATCAACGACCACCCTCTGTTTCGTACCTCGCAACCACTCTTCTATCCAATTTATTACTACACACCTGATTTCATGAGCCTTAGTTTTTTCAATGAGTCTTTTGTGTGGTACGGTGGCAAACGCTTTTTGAAAATCTAAATACACTACATCAACCGCCCGATGACTATCGTAAACGTCAAACACGCTTTGAAAAAAATTCTAAAAGATTAGTTAAACAAGATTTGTTTCGCCTAAAACCGTGCTGCGTATTTCTAACCAAGTTATGCAATTCCAATTGTTCGACTATACGATCCCTAATTATTGATTCCAGTAGCTTACCTACAACAGACGTTAAACTGATTGGCCTATAATTTCCCGCCGCACCTTTATCGCCTTTTTTAAAGATAGGTGTTACATTTGCTAACTTGAAATTATCTGGTACGCACCTCTCAGAAATAGACGCATTAAAAATCGTTGTTAGCGGCACAACAATGCTTTCTTTTAATTCTTTTAGTTGTATGGGATATATGGAATCCGGCCCCGGTGACTTACGCATTTTCATTTTATCACTATAGCGCATTACCTCCCTTTCACTAACCACAATATTGCTTTCCGCAATTGGTGATTAAGATATTCTCGAACATGCTCAGTAGAATTCATATCTGGGGGGCTTCTTGAAGCTCAAGAGAGGAAACATCTAACTCTTTTGGTCCATTCCACTGATTAAGGCATTGTAAGGTATGACAGGTTGCGGGTTTCCTTGACGAGACAATGGAAGATGATGCCTTTCAACGATAGATACGTATTTCCTGGAATTCAAACGCTCCTCGACGATACCATGTTCGTCTTTACTGAGAATGTGCCAATATTTTTTTATATGCTCATTTTATTGCTGCGTGGCAATGTACTCTGTTCCTAAAGGAGTTGTAGTCTTTTTATTTATGTAAAGAAGTAGGAAAGAACTGGCTTCGCGATTAACTGTAAGACTCTAAGACTTTCTGCTGGAGGGGGGGGGCGCACATTTGAAAGCAATTTTCAATACGTTTTAACGAAAAGAACATGCTACAAGAGTTGTCATATTTTATGACAACTGATGAGTGATGATAGAAACTGATGACTTCCAAAATGTCTTTATAAAAAAGTTAAATAAATTATATATATATATATATATAATATATATATATATATATATACGCCCCAAAAATCAGAACACAGGGAAATTGTTTTAATTAGAACTGTTTGTTTTCTTTGTTTATGTGAAACATGGATGGGTCACCAGATCTAACGCTCTTCATTTCTTTTTGTGAGGTAATTTGAAATTCATCATTTACAGTGATCGTCCCGGGAACCGAAGACTCGAATAACAGCCGAATGTTCCAAGAATTACCCTGCTATGTTGAGACGTGTTTGGAAGTCAATAAAAAGAAGAATTGAGAAGTGTATCTAGGTTAATGGGTCCCAGTTTCAGAATTTATTGAATAACGAACATAATACGTGAAACAGATTATTTCCTCTATGTGTCCTGATTTTTGGGCCACCCTGTATACATATATATATATATATAATATATATATATATATATATATATATTTATATATATATATATATTTACTAATCGATGTATTCATAGCTTAACTGGAAATATAAAGCGTTAAACACCTTTTCATATTGACCATTATTCCGCCCATACGCCCATTTCAGGGTGCGAACAGCTCGCAGTAGCATTGCCAAGCAAATAGAGGATCAAGTACTGATCAAAGTACTGGTCATCACCAGTGAAAGCAACAATACTCCGTGTTAGTCTAGTCCAAAGAATATCTATGTCCATATTGACTTATTGCAATTTCGTTAGTTTGTACTGCAGACCCTCCAATTATTATCGTCTGGTGCATGATTCTTCAGGAGCAAGATGCACCGGAAGTTTGTATTTCTTCCCTAAAGCAACACAAATTTACTTGTATCAATCAAGCATACTACCTCAGGCTGGCTCTAAGCAAACTAGACCAAAAACCACGAGTATCCGCAATCGCAAACCGTCCGTATACATACAGCCCTGTGTGTGTGTATATATATATATATATATATATATAATATATTGTGAAAACACTCATAATTATGGTTGAGAATACGTAAAGACAAATTTGTTTGGGTTCATAATCTCAGGAGAAGAAAGCAAATGCAAAAAATTCTTTTGTTGATGCATGAAAAAAGAATCCCATCTGTTTTGAATCCAAAATAGGCGAAACTTTGCAGTTGAAATAAAATTACATTTGGATGTGTTTATTTTTGCATTCTTTCCTCCTCTTGTATTCAAATTTTAGAGTATAGAAGGTAAAATAATAATTAACCTTTTTTTTTTTCAAAGAAAAATACAGATTTCGAAATCTTTAAAAATATTCATGAAAAATAAATTAAAACTTTTTTAGTAAACTTTTAACTGCAGACTTTTTTGATGTAAACTGGAGAACTTTTTGATGTAAAACTGCAGACCTTTTACTTTTTACTGCAGACCTTTGATGTAAACTGTAATTTACCATTAGATAAAACAAATTACGAGAAGTTTTTAAGGGTTTGAGGAATAATTTGGAGGAGATAAGAAAGTTGATTTCTTTCCAAACAAAATTTTTTTTTCACTGTTAAGCTACCAAGGCTTCTTTATCACGTATATATATATATATATATATATATATATATATATATATATATATATATAGATGATAACGGAAAGCGTTCCTTTTGAGTAAATTTGGTAACAAGGTGCTACAAAATAAAGGGTACAAAACACTACGAGACAAACAGATAACATCAAACCCATAAGTTAAGGGTCTTGGAGTAAAATAATAATAATGTGATGAGGGAACACTATAGCATTAAAATCAGAACAGCTAAAAATAAAAGGAATTATCTGGGCGAACTTCTACAGCAGGAAAGAAAACATCATCGTAAATTTTATGGAAGAGTTTATCCTACCATAATTGAACATTGTTCAGTCCCATACAGAAAACGAGACATTGCAACATTGAAGAATCCATATAAAGGACTTTTACGTCCAACAGCTATAGAGTAAACGAGAGATGAAGACTACTGTCTCGATTATAATCGCTGAAACTCTACTCATTGGAAAGAACGCGAATGGTACATAATATATCTATATATATAATATATATATATATATATATATATATATATATATATATATATATATATAGATATATATATATATATATATATAATATGCATTGAAAATACGTGAGGGGTTTGGCCCTATTCTTAGAAATGAGATAGAAGCACCTGAAATAAGAGAGGAGGCAGCTTCTGTACTGTCCCAATACACAACTGCAGTGGACTGGAGGCGATGAAAACGGGGATACAAAACCCCTCACAATACGAGTCCGAACTTTTCAATGTAGACAAAAAAAAAAAAAACACCGAGGGAACCTCCAGCATACCAACCTGAATAAGTTCAAGAACCAACTGGACAGGTTCTTGTGTAAGTTCCTGATTAGCCATGCGTGGCTGGCTACGAGGCTAGGAGGATTGCAGAAATTAGTTTTTCTCCTCCACCAAATCCCGCAAATGAGGCGGATGCTGCAGAGGGATCGACCGCAGGTCGATTCCGAACTGGTTCGAAACCATCATAAGGTATCCTAAAGTATTATAATGTAATGTCATAAACACAAAGATTTAGGTTTTATTAAAGTGAAGTAACTGAGTTCTAAAGTAAGATAAAATAAGTAAAAACTAATTTGGGAATGTGAAAGGAGGAGACCATAAAGCAGAGCCGGATTTAGACGTGTGGAGGCCCTGGGCATCCTCCATGTGGAGGCCCCCTACCTTAGGGAAGACATAATTGAAGTCATCCATAAGATTCATAATATAATTAACATACATACACTTTCAAAACATCGTGCACTCTTGTGTCTGTCCATTCCACTCATTTCTGCAAAAATGAAAGCCTCGGGTTACTCGGTATTTCCATTATAGTGAGAGTAGGCCTAAAAGAGTAATAAAAAAAAAATAATCAGTACACAACAAATAGTAATTGGTAAAAGTTTATGTACTACAGTGGTATTGGATGCGCGTTTTTTTGTTGTGACATCTATCGGGTTTTTCTAGTTTCGGGTTTTTTTCTATTTTGGTAATGGCTTTGTCAATATGTGGAGGCCCCAAGATGTGGAGGCCCATGGGCAGCTGCCCACTTTGCCCACTCCTAAATCCGGCCATGCCATAAAGAAAATGTCCTTCTCAAAGTCTGTTGAGGAGACAGAAATTTTGGAAAGCTTCTTTGGAAAGACAAAGAAAAATCTTACTTTAAACGATACGTGAGATTCTCGCACATCCACGTGCAAATAGATGAAAATAGATGGAAATCCATCAAAGACTAACACACCCACGTGCAAATAGATGAAAATAGATGGAAATCCATCAAGACTAAACCAATTTCCAGACGATTTTGGTCCACCCATTTTGGAGTATGTTTTCTACAAAACAACTGAAGTCTTATTTTAACGGTGGAAAAAAATAACCATCAGAATTATAAAATGACAACAGTATAGTGAGTATCCACACTGCACTTCGATGCTGCAATTTGTGAAGCGTTATGGAATGAAATCATTTTCGAAAAGTGCTCCCGAATTCAAACATTTTTCTAGGCTTTTGGCAACAAGTACTTTGGCCATGATAAGAGAAATGGTTATGATGCTTCAGGATGAAGTTTTTGCAAATCATGAAAAAAGGGAATGTAAAATTTGGGTAAAAAAAAACATTGTCGTTGACTTTCTCAAAGGATAAACGGTTCGCACTTTTCCGTATTGATGTCTGTGAAGTATTTTAAAAGCTAAGAAGAAAATACGAACACAAAGGCATTCTAAGACAACAAAACGTAAAATGCTCCAAAGGATTTTTTTTTTTTTACTGTTCAGAGTTAATGACA